>JAJEJO010045802.1:0-22690 GCA_020662805.1 Glaucomys volans | reverse complement strand
ACCTCCTACACACGTCCTGGAGCACTTTACACATATCCTACAGCTCTCCTGCACACATCCTACACCCCCCTGCACACGTCTTACAGACCTCCTGAACACGTCTCACAGCCATCCTCCACATGTCACTGAGGCATCCTACACAGGTCCTAGAGTCCTCCTGCACATATCTTAAAGCCCTCTTGCACATGTCTTAAAGCCCTCTTGCACATGACCCAGAGCCCTACTTGACACGTGCCACAAACCTCCTAGACACGTCATAAAGCCCTCCTACACATATCCTATAGCCCTCCGAAAAACATCCTAGGGCCCTCCTACACACATAATACAGCCCTGCTACACATGTCCCAGAGCCCACATACACATGTCCTAGAGCCCTCCTACACATGTCGTAGAGCCCTCCAACCCACTTCCTAGAGCCCTCCTGCACACGTTTTACAGCCATCCTGCAAACGTCCTAGATCCCTCCTGCACACGTCACAGAGCCCTCCTCCACACGTCCTAGAGTCCTCCTTCACACATCCTCCACCCTGCTGCAAAAGTCCTACAACCCTCCTACTCACATCCTAAAGCCCTCCTACACATGTCCTACAGCCCTCATGCACATGTCCTACATCCGTTCTGCACAATTCACACATACTTCCTGCTCACATCTTTTAGTCCTCCTTCACAAGACCTAGAGCCCACTTTCACACGTCCTACAACCCTCCTGCACACCTCCTAGAGTCCTACTTCAAACGTCCTTCAGCCCTCCATCAAAAGTCCTACAGCCCTCCTACACACGTCCTAGAGCCCTCCTACACATGACCTACAGCCCTCCATTACACGTCCTACAACCTCCTGCACACGTCCTAGATCCTCCGACACACAACCAAGAGCCCTCCTACACAGGTCCTAGAGTCCTCCTGCACATGTCCTACAGCCTGCGTGCACATTTTACAGATCTCCTGCACACATTCTACAGTCCTGCTTTACACTTCCCTGAGCCATCCTACACACATCCTAGAGCCCTCCTGCACATGTGTTAAAACCCTCTTGCACACGTCTTAAAGCCCTCTTGCAAACAACGTAGAGTCCTACTTGACTCGTCCTACATTCCTCCTATACACTTCATAAAGCCCTCCTCCACACGTCCTAGAGCCCTCCTTCCCACATCCTCCACTCTCCTGCAAAGTCCTACAACCCTCCTACACACGTTCGAAAGCCCTCCTACACACGTCCTACAGCCCTCATTCACACGTCCTACCTCCGGGCTGCACAATTCACACATACCTCCTGCTCACATGTTTGAGTCCTCTTTCAAAAGACCTAGAGACCTCTTTCACACGTCCTATAACCATCCTGCACACCTCCTAGAGTCCTACTTCACACGTCCTTCCTCCCTCCTTCAAAATCCTACAGCCCTCCTAACCATATCCCAGAATACTCCTACACACGACCTGGAGCCTTACCAAACATGTCCTAGAGCCCTCCTTCACAAGTCCTACAGCCCTCCTGCACACGTCCGAGATCCTTCTACACAACAAAGAGCACTCCTACACAGATCCTAGAGTCCTCCTGCACATATCATGAAGCCCACGTACACACATCTAGAGCCCTCTTTCACCCGTCCTACATCCCTCCTGCACAAGTTCTAGATACTTAATTCACAAGTCCTGCAGCCCTCCTGCACACCTCCTAGAGTCCCACTTCACACGTCCTTCAGCCCTCCATGAACAGTCCAACAGCCCTCCTACACATGTCCTACAGCCCTCCTACACATGTCCTACAGCCCTCCATTTCACGTCCTACAACAACCTGCACACATCCTAGATCCTTCGACACACAACAAACAGCCCTCCTACACAGGCCCTAGAGTCCTCCTGCACATGTCATAAAGCCCTCGTACACACAGGCTAGAGCCCACTTTCAGCCATCCTACATCCCTCCTTCACACGTCCTAGACCCTTAATTCACAAGTCCTGCAGCCCTCCTACGCATGTCCTAGACACTCCTACACACGTCCTAGAGCCCTCCTACAAAAGTCCTGGAGCACTCCTACACACATCCTAGACCTGTCCTTCACACGACTTACAGCCCTCCATCACACATCCTAAATCCTCCTTCACACAACCAAGAGCCCTCCTGCACATGTCCTAGAGTGCTTCTGCACATGACTTAAACCTCTCGTACACTCGTGCTAGAGCCCTCTTTCACCCATCCTACATCCCTCTGGCACACATCCTAGAGCCTTAATTCACAAGTCCTGCTGCCCTCCTACGCATGTCCTAGAACTCTCCTAAACACATCCTAGACACCTCCTACACACGTACTGGAGCACTTTACATATATGCTACTGCTCTCCTGCACACACCTACACCCCCCTGAACACGTCTTACAGACCTCCTGAACTCTCCCACAGCCATCCTCCACATGTCACCTAGGCATCCTACACAGGTCCTAGAACCACACTGCACACATCTTAAAGCCCTCTTGCACACGTCTTAAAGCCCTATTGCACATGACCTAGAGCCATACTTGACACGTGCCACAAACCTCCTATACAGGTCATAAAGCCCTCCTACACACATTCTATAGCCCTCCGAAAAACATCCTAGAGCCCTCCTACACACATCTTACAGCCCTGCTACACAAGTTCCAGAGCCCACCTACACATGTCCTAGAGCCCTCCTACACATGTCCTAGAGCCCTCCAACCCACATCCTAGAGCCCTCCTGCACACGTTTTACAGCCATCCTGCAAACGTCCTAGATCCCTCCTGCACACGTCAGAGAGCCCTCCTCCACACGTCCTAGAGCCCTCCTTTACACATCCTCCACCCTCCTGCAACGGTCATGCAACCCTCGTACACAAATACTAAAGCCCTCCTACACATGTCCTACAGCCCTCATGCACATGTCCTACATCCGGTCTGCACAATTCACACATACCTCCTGCTCACATCTTTAAGTCCTTCTTCACAAGACCTATAGCCCTCTTTCACACGTCCTACAACCCTCCTGCACACCTCCTAGAGTCCTACTTCACACGTCCTTCATCCCTCCTTCAAAAGTCCTTAAGCCCTCCTAACCATATCCCAGAATCCTCCTACACACGACCTAGAGCCCTACCACAAATGTCCTAGAGCCCTCCTTCACAAGTCCTACAGCACTCCTGCACACGTCCTAGATCCTCCTACACACAACAAAGTGCACTCCTAAACAGATGCTGGAGTCCTCCTGCTCATGTCATAAAGACCACATTCACACATCTAGGGCCCTCTTTCACGCACCCTACATCCCTCATGCACAAGTTCTAGATCCTTAATTCACAAGTCCTGAAGCCCTCTTATGCATGTCCTAGACCCTCCTACACACGTCCTAGAGCTCTCCTACACACGTCCTGGGGCACTCCTAAACACATGTTACATCCCTTCTGCACATGTCCTAGGGCCTTAATTCACAAGTCTTGCAGCCCTCTAAAGAACGTCCTAGAACGCTCCTACACACATACTAGAGCCCTCCTACACACATCCTGGAGCACGACTACACACGTCCTAGAGCTCTACTGCACACGTCCTACAACCCTCCTGCACATGTCCTACAGACCTCCTGCACACACCCTACAGCCCGCCCCACATCCCTGAGCCCTCCTACACACATCCTGGAGCCCTCCTACACACGTCGTAGTGCCCTCCTGTACATGTCCTATAACCCTCCTGCAAAGGTGCTAGAGACCTCTGCACACATCACAGAGCCCTCCTAAACACGTCCTAGAGACATCCTTAACATGTCTGACAGCCATTCTGCAATCATCCTAGATCCCTTCTACACACATCCTAGAGCCCTCCGACACAGATCCTAGATCCCTCCCGCATGTGCATAAAGCCCTCGTACACACATGCTAGAGGCCTCCTTCCCATGTCCTACAGCCCTCCTGCACATGAATTAGAGCCCTCCTGCACATGTCCTGGAGCACTCCTACACATATCCTAGAACTCTCCTTCACACGCCCTCCAGCCCTCCAGCACACATCCTAAATCCTCCTTCACACAACCAAGAGCCCTCCTACACATGTACTAGAGTGTTTCTGCATATGCCAAAAACCTCTCATACACTTGTGCTAGAACCCTCCTTCACCCATCCTACATCCCTCCGGCACACATTCTAGAGCTTTAATTAACAAGTCCTGCTGCACTCCTACGCATGTCCTAGGACCCTCCTAAACACATCCTAGAGACCTCCTACACACGTCATGGAGCACTCCTACTCATATCCTACAGCTCTCCTGCACACATCCTACACCCCTCTGCACACGACTTACAAACCTCCTGAACACATCCCACAGCACTCCTCCACATGTCCCTGAGGCCTCCTCCACAGTCCTAGAGGCCTCCTGCAAATATCTTAAACCCCTCTTGCACACGTCTTAAAGCCCTCTTGCACGTGACCTAGAGCCCTACTTGACACTTGCTACATTCCTCCAATACACGTCATAAAGCCCTCATACACACGTCCTACGGCCCTGCGAAAAACATCCTAGAGCCCTCCTACACACATCCTACAGACCTCCTCCACATGTTCCAGAGCCCTCCTAAACATGTCCCATAGCCCTCGTACACATGTCCTAGAGCCCTCCTACACATGTCCTAGAGCCCTCCAACCCACTTCCTAGAGCCCTCCTGCACACGTTTTACAGCCATCCTGCAAACGTCCTAGATCCCTCCTGCACACATCACAGAACCCTCCTCCACACGTCCTAGAGCCCTCCTTCACACATCCTCCACCCTCCTGAAAACATCCGACAACCCTCCTACACACGTCCTAAAGCACTCCTACACACGTCCTACAGCCCTCATGCCCACGTCCTTCATCCGGCCTGCACAATTCCCACACACCTCCTGCTCACATCTTTGAGTCCTCCTTCAAAAGTTCTAGAGCCCTCTTTCACACGTCCAACAAACCTCCTGCACACATCCTAGAGTCCTACTTCACACGTCCTTCAGCCCTCCATCAAAAGTCCTACAGCCCTCCTACACACGTCCTAGAGCCCTCCTATACATGTCCTACAGCCCTCCATTACACGTCCTACAACCTCCTGCACACGTCCTAGATCCTCTGACACACAACCGAGAGCCCTCCTACACAGGCCCTAGAGTCCTCCTGCACATGTCATAAAGCCATCCTACACAAATGCTAGAATCCTCCTTCACCAGTCCTACATCCCTCCTGCACATATTCTAGAGCCATAATTCACAAGTCCTGCAGCCCTCCTACGCACATCCTAGAGTCTTAATTCTCAAGTCATGGACCCTCCTATGAACGTCCTAGAACCCTCCTAAACACATCCCAGAACGCTCCTACACAGGTACTGGAGCACTTCTACACATATCCTAGAGCTCTCCTGCACACATCTTACACCCTCCTGCACACAGCTTACAGTCCTCCTGAACACATCGTTCAGCCCTCGTCCACACATCCTTGAGCCCTCCTACACACGTCCTCGTGCCCTCCTGCACATGTCTGAAAGCCCTCTTGCACACATCTTAAATCCCTCTTGCACACGACCTAGAGCCCTATTTGACACATCCTACATTCCTCCTATACACGTAATAAACCCTCCTAAACACGTCCTATTGCCCTCCCAAAAACGTCCTAGAGCCCTCCTACACACGTCCTATACCATTCCACACACATCCTTTCGCCCTCCTACATAGGTCCTACAGCCCTCCTGCACACATACTACAGCCCTACTTCAAATGTCCTACAGCTTCCTGCACTCACCCTAGAGCCCTCCTTCACATGTCCTACAGCCCTCCTTCACATGTCCTTCAACCCTTCTAAATTTGTCCTGGAGCCCTCCTACGCATTTCTTAGGTCCCTCCTAATCATGTACTAGTGCTGTCCTACATACATCCTAGAGCTTTCCTACTCACATCATAGAGCCCTCATGCACACTTCCAACAGCCCTCCTGCGCTCATCATAGAGCCCTCCTGCACAACCCTTGAGTCCTCCTTCACACATCCTACAGCCCTCCTGTACAATTCACACACACCTCTTGCACACATCTTTGAGCCCTCATTTACGCTACCTACAGCCCTCCTACGCATGTCCCAGAGCCCTCCAACACACTTCCTAGAACCCTCATGTACACGTTTTACAGCCATCGTGCAAACATCCTAGATCCCTCCTGCACATGTCACAGAGCCCTCCTCCACACGTCCTAGAGCCCTCCTTCACACATCCTCCACTCTCCTGCAAAGGGCTTACAACCCTCCTACACACGTCCTAAAGAACTCCTACACACGTGCTACAGCCCTCATGCACACGACCTACATCCCGCCTGCTCAAAACACTCATACCTCCTTCTCACATCTTTGAGCCCTCCTTCACAAGACGTAGAGCCCCATTTCAAATGTCCTACAACACTTCTGCACACGTACTAGAGTCCTACTTCACACGTCATTCAGCCCTCCTTCAAAAGTCCTTCAGCGCTCCTACACATGTCCATGAGCCCTCCTACACACATGCTAGAGCACTCCTACATATGTCCTAGAGCCCTCCTTCACACGTCCTACAGCCTCCTGCACACGACCTACATCCTCCTGCACACAACCAAGAGCTCTCCTACACAGGCCCTAGAGTCCCCCTTCACATGTCATAAAGCCCTTGTACACACATGCTAGAGTCCTCTTTCACCCGTCCTACATCCCTCCTGCACACGTCTAGATCCTTAATTCACAAGTCCTGCAGCCCTCTTACGCATGACGTAGAACCTCCTACACACGTCCTAGACCCCTCCTGCACATGTCCTACAGACCTCCTGCACACATCCTACAGACTTCCTGCACACGTCCTACAGCCCTCCTATACACGTGCCTGAGCCCTCCTACACATGTCCTAGAGCCCTCTTTCGTAAATCCTACAGACTTTCTGCACACATCCTATAGCATTCTTGCACATGTACTACAGTCCTCCTGCACACGTCCTACAGCCCTACTTCACACGTCCTACAGACCTCATTAACACGTCCTAAAGCTTTCCTACACACCTCCTAGAACCTCCTACACATGTCCTGGAGCACTCCTACACACCTCCTAGAGCCCTCCTTCCCCCTTCCTACATCCCTCCTACACATGTCCTAGAGCCTTAATTCACAAGTCCTGCAGCCCTCCTGCACACATCCTAGAACTCTACTACACACATCCTGGAGCACTCCTACACACATCCTATAGTTTTCCTGCACACGTTCTACAACCCTCCTGAACATGTCCTACGGTCCTCCTGCACACGCCCTATAGCCTTCCTCTCGCATCCCTGAGCCCATACAGGTATCGTAGAGCCCTCCTACACACATCCTAGAGCCCTCCTACACAGATCCTAGGTCCGTCCAGCACATGTCATAAAGCCCTCGTACACACATGCTAGAGCCCTCCCTCACACATCCTACAGCCCTCCTGCACACCACTTAGAGCCCTCCTGCACATGTCCTGGATCACTCTTCCACACATCCTAGAGCTCTCATTCACACGTCCTACAGCCCTCCAGCACACATATTAGATCCTCATACACACAACCAAGAGCCCTCCTACACATATCCTAGAGTGCTCCTGCACATGCCATAACCCACTCATACATATGTGCTAGAGCCATCCTTCACCCATCCTACATCCCTCCTGCACACATACTAGAGCTTTAATTCACAAGTCCTGCAGACCTCATAAACAATCCTAGAGTATAATTCACAAGTCCTGCAGCCCTCCTACGCACGTCCTAGAACCCTCCTAAACACATCCTAGAGCCCTCCTACACACGTCCTGGAACACTCCTACACATATCCTAGATCTCTCCTGCACACGTCCTACAGCCTTCCTGCACACATCCTACACAACTCCTGCACACGTCCTACAGCCCTCCTACGCACGTCTCTGCGCCCTCCAACACACGTCCTACAGTTTTTCCTCACACATCCTACAGCACTCTTTCATATGTACTAGCGCCCTCCTTCACCCGTCCAATAGCCCTACTTCACACATCCTACAGACCTACAGAACACGTCCTACAGCCCTCCTACACATCTCCTGGAGCACTTCGACACACGTCCTAGAGCCCTCCTTCCTACAACCTACAGCCCTCCTGCACACATCCTTGATCCTCCTGCACACAACCAAGAGCCCGCCTACACAGGTCCTAAAGTCCTCCTGCACATGTCATTAAGCCCTCGTACACACTTGCTAGAGCCCTCTTTCTGCCGTCCTACATCCCTCCTGCAAAAGTCCTCGATCCTTAATTCACAAGTCCTGCAGCCCTACTATGCATGTCCTAGACCCTCCTACACACATCCTAGAGCCCTCCTACATACATCCTGGAGCACTCCTACACACGTCCTAGACACCTCCTGCACACGTCCTACAGCCCTCCTGCTCACATCCTACAGCCCTCCTGCTCAAGACCTACTGCCCTCCTATACACATCCCTGAGCCCTCCAACACACATACCTGAGCCCTCCTTCACACGTCCTAGAGCCCTCCTTCATACATCCTACAGACTTTCTGCACACTTCCTACAGAACTCTTGTATATGTACTACAGCCCTCCTGCACACGTCCTACAGCCGTATTTCACACATCCTACAAACCTCCTAAACACGTCATAGAGTCTTCCTACCCACGTCCTAGAGCCCTCCTACACATGTCCTAGAGCCCTTATTCACACATCCTACTGCATCCTGCACACGTCCTAGATCCTCCTACACACAAAGAAGAGACCTCTTACACAAGCCCTAGAGTCCTCCTTCACATATCATAAAGCCCTCGTAAACACATGCTAGAGCCCTCTTTCTCCCGTACTACATCCCTCCTGCACATGTCCTAGATCCTTAATTCACAACTACTGCAGCCCTCCTACGCATGTCCTAGACCCTCCTACACAAGACCTAGAGCCCTCCTACATACATCCTGGAGCACTCCTACACACATCTTAGAACTCTCCTGCACACGTCCTCGAGCCTTAATTCACAAGTCCTGCAGACCTCCTACACAAACCTAGAGTCTTAATTCACAAGTCCTGCAGCCCTTTTACGCATGTCCTAGAACCCTCCTAAACACATCCTAGAGCCCTCCTACACACGTCCTGGAACATTCCTACACATATCCTAGAGCTCTCCTGCACATGTCCTACAGCCCTCCTGCACACGTCTTACAGCCTTCCCGCACACATCCTACAGACCTCTTGCACACGTCCTACAGCCCTCATACGCACGTCCCTGAGCCCTCTGACGCATGTCCCAGAGCTCTCCTTCACACTTCCTACAGTTTTTCTGCACACATCCTATAGCACTCTTTGACATGTACTACAACCCTCCTTCACCCGTCCTACAGCGCTTCTTCACACATACTACAGAATTCCTGAACATATCCTACAGCCCTCCTACGCATGTCCTGGAGCACATCGACACAGGTCCTAGAGCCCTCCTTCCCACGTCCTACAGCCCTCTTGCACACATCCTAGATCCTCCTAACACAACCAAGAGCCCTCCTACACAGGTCCTAGCGTCCTCCTGCACATGTCATAGAGCCCTCCTACACACATCCTAGAGCCCTTTGACACACTTCCTAGATCTCTCATTCACAGGTCCTACCTTTATTCTGCACACATCCTAAAGCACTCTTGCACATGTACTAGAGCCCTCTGGCACACCTCTACAACCCCACTTCACACATCCTACTGACCTCCTGCACATGTCCCAGAGCCCTCCTCAACACATTGTAGAGCTCTCATTCACATATCCTACAGTCCTCCTACAAACGTTTTAGAGCCCTCCTACAATCTTCTTTGATGCCTCCTAAACACATATTAGAGCACTCCTACACACGTGCTACAGACCGCATACACACCTCTTTCAGCCCTCCTGCACATGTCACAGGGCCCTCATGCATACATCATAGAGCCCTTCTGCAAAGAACCTAGAGCACACCTACACACATCCTGGAGCCCTCCTGCACATGACCTAAAGCTCTCATGCACAAATCCTAGAGTTCTCCTGCACAAAACCAACAGGACTCTTGCACATGTCCTTGAGCCCTCCTTCATAAATCCTACAGCCCTGGTACACATAGAATTGAGCCCTCCTAAACACTTCTTAGATCCCTACTAAACACGTGTTAGAGCCCTCCCACACACATCCTAGAGCTCTCCTGCACAGGTCCTACAGCTCTCCTTCACATGTCCTACATCCCTTCTGCATATGTCCCAGAGGATTAATTCACAACTCCTGCAGCCCTCCTACACATATCCTAGAACCCTCCTACGCATGTCCTAGAGCCCTCCTTCCCTCATTGTAGAGCTCTCCTGCACACGTCCTAGATACTCTCACACACATCCAAGAACACTCCTACACACGTCTTAGAACCCTCCTGCACACATCCTACAGTCCACATTCACAAGTCGTACAGCCCTCCTACACACGTCCTAGAGCCCGCCAGCACATGCCCTACAACCCTCCTGCAAAGGTACTAGAGCCCTCCTGCACACATCAGAGAGACCTCCTTCACATTTCCTAAAGCCATCTTGCACACATCCTAGAGACCTCCTGCACATGACCTACAGACCTCCTTCACAAGACCTACAGCCCTCCTACGCACATCCTAGAATCCTTCTACACACGTCGTAGAGACCTCCTGCACATGTCCTACGACCCTCCTGTAAAGGTTCTAGAGATCTCCTGCACACATCAGAGAGCCCTCCTAAACACGTCCTAGAGCCATCCTTATCATGTCTGACAGACCTTCTGCAAACATCCTAGATCCCTCCTACACACATCCTAGAGTCCTCCTACACAGATCCTAGATCCCTCCAGCACATGTCATAAAGCCCTCGTACACACCACTTAGAGCCCTCCTGCACATGTCCTGGATCACTCTTCCACACATCCTAGAGCTCTCCTTCACACGTCCTACAGCCCTCCAGCACACATATTAGATCCTCATACACACAACCAAGAGCCCTCCTACACATGTCCTAGAGTGCTCCTACACATGCCATAACCCACTCGTACATATGTGCTAGAGCCCTCCTTCACCCATCCTACATCTCTCCTGCACACATCCTAGAGCCTTAATTCACAAGTCCTGCAGACCTCCTACACAATCCTAGAGTCTTAATTCACACGTCCTCCAGCCCTCCTGCACACGTCCTACAGCCTTCCTGCGCACATCCTACACAACTTCTGCACACGTCCTACAGCCCTCCTACGCAGGTCCCTGAGCCCTCTGACACACTTCCTACAGTTTTTCCTCACACATCCTACAGCACTCTTTCACATGTACTACCGCCCTCCTTCACCTGTCCAATAGCCCTACTTCACACATCCTATAGTCCTACTGAATACGTCCTACAGCCCTCCAACACATCTCCTGAAGCACTTCGACACATGTCCTAGAGCCCTCCTTCCTACAACCTACAGCCCTCCTGCACACATTCTAGATCCTCCTACACACAACCAAGAGCCCACCTACACAGGTCCTAGAGTCCTCCTGCAAAGGTCATAAAGCCCTCCTACACACATGCCAAAGCCCTCTTTCTACCATTTTACATCCCTCCTGCACACGTCCTCGATCCTTAATTCAAAAGTCCTGCAGCCCTCCTACGCATGTCCTAGTCCCTCCTACACACGTCCTAGAGCCCTCCTACATACGTCCTGGAGCACGCCTGCACATGTCCTAGAACCCTCCTGCACACGTCCTACAGCCCTCCTGCACATATCCTACAGACCTCCTGCACACGTCCTACAGCCCTCCTACACACGTACCTGAGCCCTCCTACACACGTCCTAGAGATCTAATTCACACGTCCTACAGTCTTTCTGCACACATCCTACACTACACTTGCACTTGTACTACAGCCCTCCTGCACACGTCCTACAGCCCTACTTCACACATCCTACAGACCTCCTTAACACGTCCTAGAGCCCTCCTACACAAATCCTAGATCCCTCCTACACATGTACTAGAGCACTCCCACACACCTACTAGAGCCCTCCTTCACCCGGCCTACATCTCTCCTGCACACATCCTAGAGCCTTAATACACAAGTCCTGCAGCCCTCCTACACACATCCTAGAACCCTCCTACATACATCATGGAGCACTCCTACACACGTCCTATAGCCCTTTGCACACGTCTTAAAGCCCTCTTGCACAAGTCTTAAAGCCCTCATGCACACGACCTTGAGCCCTTCTTGACACGTCCTACATTCCTCGTATAAATGTTATAAATCCCTCCTACACACGTCCTAGAGCACTCCAAAAACATCCTAGAGCCCTCCTACACACGTACTATATCCCTCCCACACACGTCCTACAGCCCTCCTACACACATCCCAGAGCCCTCCAACACACTTCCTAGAGCCCTCCTGCACACGTTTTACAGCCATCCTGCAAACGTCCTAGATCCCTCCTGCACACGTCACAGAGCCCTCCTCCACACATCCTAGAGCCCTCATTCACACATCCTCCACCCACCTGCAAATGTCCAAAAATCCTCCTACACACATCTTACAGCCCTCCTACACACATCCTACAGCCCTCATGCCCATGTCCTACATCCCACCTGCACAATTTACACACACCTCCTGCTCACATCCTTGAGCCCTCCTTCACAAGACCTAGAGCCCTCTTTCACACGTCCTACAACCCTCCTGCACACGTCCTAGAGTCCTAGTTCGCACGTCCTTCAGCCCTCCTTCAAAATCATACAGCCCTCCTACACATGGCCCAGAGCCCTCCTACACACGTCCCTGAGCCCTCCTACACATGTCTTAGAGCCCTCCTTCACACGTCCTACAGGCTCCTGCACACGTCCTAGATCCTCCCACACACTACCAAGAGCATTCATACACACGCCCTAGAGTACTCCTGCACATGTCTTAAAGCCCTCCTACACACATGCTAGAACTCACTTACACCTGTCCTATATCCCTCCTGCACACATCCTAGATCCGTAATTCAAAAGTCCTGCAGCCCATCTACGCATATCCTAGACCCTCCTACACACATCCTAGAGCCCTCCTACATACATCCTCGAGCACTCCTACACACGTCCTAGACACCTCCTGCAAACGTCCTACAGCCCTCCTATACATGTACCTGAGCCCTCCAACACACATACCTGAGCCCTCATTCCCATGTCCTAGAGCCCTCCTTTATACATCCAACAGTCTTTCTGCACATTTCCTACAAAACTCTTGTACATGTACTACTGCCCTCCTGCACACGTCCTACAGCCCTATTTAAAAAGTCCTACAGACCTCCTTAACACGTCCTAGAGCCCTCCTACACATATCCTGGAGCCTCATTCACAGGTCCTTCAGCCTCCTGCACACCTACTATATCCTCCTAAACACAACAAAGAGCCCTCCTCCACAGGCCGTAGAGTCCTCTTACACATGTCATAAAGCCCTCGTAAACACATGATAGAGCCCTCTTTATCCCGTCCTACATCCCTACTGCACAAGTCCTAGATTCTTTATTCACAATTCCTGCAGCCCTCCTACGCATGTCATAGACCCACCTGCACACATCCTAGAGCCCTCCTACATACATCCTGGAGCACTCCTACACACATCCTAGATCTCTCCTGCACACATACTAGAGCCTTAATTCACAAATCCTGTAGCCCTCCTACGCACATCCTAGAGCCTTAATTCACAAGTCCTGCAGACCTCCTACACAATCCTAGAGTCTTAATTCACAAGTCCTGCACCCTCCAACGCATGTCCTAGAACCCTCCTAAACACATCCTAGAGCCCTCCTACACACGTCCTGGAACACTCCTACACATACCCTAGAGCTCTCCTGCACATGTCCTACAGCCCTCCTGCACACGTCCAACAGCCTTCCTGCACACATCCTACACACCTCCTGCACACGTCCTACAGCACTCCTATGCATGTCCCTGAGCCAACCGACACACGACCTAGAGCCCTCCTTCACACTTCCTACAGTTTTTCTGCATACATCCTACAGCACACTTTCACATGTACTACAACCCTCCTTCACCCATCATACAGCCCTACGTCACACAAACTACAGACCTCCTGAACATGTCCTACAGCCCTTCTACACATGTCCTGGAGCACTTCAACACAGGTCCTAGAGCCATCCTTCCCACGTCCTACAGCCCTCCTGCACACATCCTAGATCCTCCTACACACAACCAAGAGCCCTCCTACACAGGTCCTAGCGTCCTCCTGCACATGTCATAGAGCCCTCCTACACACATCCTAGAGCCCTTCGCCACACTGCCTAGATCACTCCTTCACAGGTCCTATAGTCTTTCTGCACATATCCTAAAGCACTCTTGCACATATACTAAAGACCTCTGGCACACCTCTTACAACGCCACTTCACACGTCCTACAGACCTCCTGCACATGTCCCAGGTCCCTCCTCAACACATTGTAGAGCTCTCATTCACATGTCCTACAGCCCTCCTACAAACATTTTAGAGCCCTCCTAACATCTTCTTAGATCCCTCCTAAACACATAATAGAGCACTCCTACACACGTGCTACAGACCGCCTACACACCTCTTTCAGCCCTCCTGCACATGTCACAGGGCCCTCATGCACACGACATGGAGCCCTTCTGAGAAAAACCTAGAGCACTCCTACACAAGTCCTAGAGCCCTCCTGCAAAAGACTTAAAGCTATCCTGCACAAATCCTAGAGTTCTCCTGCAAACGACCAACAGTCCTCTTGCACATGTCCTTGAGCCCTCCTTCATAAATCCTACAGCCCTGGTACACATAGAATTGAGCCCTCCTACACCCTTCTTACATCCCTCCTAAACACGTATTAGAGCCCTCCCACACACATCCTAGAGCTCTCCTTCACACGTCCTACATCCCTTCTGCATATGTCCTAGAGCCTTAATTCACAAGTCCTGCAGCCCTCCTACACACATCCTAGATCCCTCCTACACATGTCCTAGAACCCTCGTTCACATGTAGGACGTGTACAGCCTTCCTGCACACGTCCTACATCCTCTCACACACATGTCTGACAGACCTTCTGCAAACATCCTAGATCCCTCCTACACTCATCCTAGAGCCCTCCTACACAGATCCTAGATCCCTCCAGCACATGTCATAAAGCCCTCGTACACACATGCTAGAGCCCTCCTTCACACTTCCTACAGCCCACCTGCACAAGACCTAGAGTTTTCCTGCTCATGTCGTGGACCACCCCTACACACATCCTAGAGCTCTCTTTAACACGTCTTACAGCCCTCCAGCACACATCCTAGATCCTCCAACACACAACCAAGAGGCCTCCGACACATATCCTAGAGTCCTCCTTCACATGTCATAAACCCTTCGTACACACATGCTAGAGCCCTCCTTCACACATCCTACAGCCCTCCTAGACACGACCTAGAGCCCTCCTGCACATGTCCTAGATCCCTCTTACACACATCCTACAGCTCTCCTTCACATGTCCACCAGCTCTCCAGCACACATATTAGGTCCACCAACACACAACCAAGAGCCCTCCTACATATGTCCTAGAGTCCTCCTGTACATGTCATAACCCACTCGTACATATGTGCTAGAGCCCTCCTTCACCCATCCTACATCCCTCCTGCACACATCCTAGAGCCTTAATTCACAAGTCCTGGAGACCTCCAACACAATCCTAGAGTCTTAATTCACAAGTCCTGAGTCCTCCTATGCAAGTCCTAGAACCCTCCTAAACACATCCTAGAGCCCTCCTACACACGTCCTGGAACACTCCTACACACATACCTGAGCCCTCCTACACACGTCCTAGGACCCTCCTGCACATGTCTTAAAGCCCTCTTGCACACATTTTAAAGCCCTCTTGCACACGACCTAGAGCCCTACTTGACACGTCCTTCATTCCTCCTATACACGTCATAAAGCCCTCCTAAACACGTCCTAGAGCCCTCCCAAAAATGTCCTAGATCCCTCCTACACACGTCCTATAAAACTCCCACACATGTACTATCGCCCTCCTACATAGGTCCTACAGCCCTCCTGCACACATACTACAACACTCCTTCAAATGTCATACAGCTTCCTGCACTCATTCTAGAGCCCTCCTTCACGCATCCTACAGTCCTCCATCACATAACCTTCAACCCTTCTAAATTTGTCCTGGAGCCCTCCTACACATGTCTTAGATTCCTCCTAATCACGTACTAGAGCTGTCCTACATTCATCCTAGAGCCTTCCTACTCACGTCATAGAGCCCTCATGCACAGTTAAAACAGCCCTCCTATGCCCATCATAGAGCCCTCCTGCACAACCCTTCAGCCTTACTTCACACATCCTACAGCCCTCCTGTACAATTCACACAGACCTCTTGCACACATCTTTGGGCCCTCATTTGCGGTACCTACAGACCTCCTACACACGTCCCAAAGCCCTCCAACACACTTCCTAGAGCCCTCCTGTATACGTTTACAGCCATCCTGCAAACGTCCTAAAAACCTCCTGCACACGTCACAGAGCCCTCCTCCACACGTCCTAGAGCCCTCCTTCACACATCTTCCACCCTCCTGCAAAGGTCCTACAACCCTCCTACACACGTCCTAAGGCCCTCCTACACACCTCCTACAACCCTCATGCACACGTCCTACATCCCCCCTGCACAAAACACTCATACCTCCTTCTCACATATTTGAACCCTCCTTCACAAGACCTAGAGCCCTCTTTCAAAAGTCCTACAACCCTCCTGCACACATCCTAGAGTCCTACTTCACACGTCCTTATGCCGTCCTTCAAAAGTCCTACAGCCCTCCTACACACGTGCTAGAGCCCTCCTACACATGTCTTAGAGCCCTCCTTCTCACGTCCTACAGACTCCTGCACACGACCTAGATCCTCCTGCACACAACCAAGAGACCTCCTACACAGGCCGTAGAGTCCTCCTGCACATGTCATAAAGCCCTCGTACACACATGCTAGAGCCCTCTTTCACCCATCCAACGTCCCTCCTGCACACGTCTAGATCCTTAATTCGCAAGTCCTGCAGCCCTCCTACGCATGACCTAGAACCTCCTACACATGTACTAGACCCCTCCTGCACATGTACTACAACCCTCCTGCACACATCCTACAGTGCTAGAGCCCTCCTACACATGTCATAGAGCCCTCATGCACATTTCCAATAGCCCTCCTGCACTCATCATAGAGTCCTCCTGTACAACCCTTGAGCCCTACTTCACAAATCCTACAGCACTCCTGTAGAATTCACACAGACCTCTTGCACACATCTTTGGACCCTCATGTAAGTTTCCTACAGCCCTCCTACACACTTCCCAGAGGCCCCCAACACACTTCCAAGAGCCCTCCTGTACACATTTTACAGCCATCCTGCAAATGTCCTAGATCCCTCCTGCACACTTAACAGAACCTTCCTTCACACGTCCTAGAGCCCTCATTCACACATCCTCCACCCTCCTGCAAAGGTCCTACCACCCTCCTTTACACGTCCTAAAGCTCTCCTACACACGTGCTACAGCACTAATGCACAAGTCCTACATAACCCCTGCACAATTCACACAAACCTCCTGCTCACATCTTTGAGCCCTCCTCCACAAGACCTAGAGCCCTCTTTCACATGTCCTACAAACCTCCTGCATATGTCCTAGAGTCCTACTTCACACGTCCTTCAGCCCTCCTTCAAAAGTCTTACAGCCCTCCTACACATATCCCAGAGCCCTCCTACACACGTCCTAGAGCCCTACAACACATGTACGAGAGCCCTCTCTCACACGTTCTACAGCCCTCCTGCACACATCCTTGATCCTCCTACGCACAACCAAGAGCCCTCCTACACAGGTCATAGAGTCCTTCTGCACATGTCATAAAGCCCTCATACACACATGCTAGAGCCCTCTTTCACCTGTCCTACATCCCTCTGCACACTTCCTAGATCCTTAATTCACAAGTCCTGCAGCCCTCCTACTCATGTCCTAGACCCTCCTACACATGTCCTAGAGCCCTCCTACATACGTCCTGGAGCACTCCTACACACGCCGTAGACCCCTCCTGCACATGTCTTAGAACCCTCCTGCACACGCCCTAAAGACCTCCTGCACATTTTCAGAGCCCTGCTAAACACATCATAGAGCTCTCATTCACATGTCCTTCAGCCCTCCTACACACATTTTAGCGCCCTACTACACACTTCTTTGATCCCTCCTAAATGCATATTAGAGCACTCCTACACAGGTGCTACAGACCTCGTACACACCTCTTTCAGCCCTCCTGCACATGTCACAGACCCTCGTGCACATGTCATAGAGCCCTTCTTCAAACGACCTAGAGCCCTCCTACACACGTCCTAGAGCCCTCCTGCACATGACTTAAAGCTCTCCTGCACACATCCTAGAGTTCTCCTGCACATGACCTACAGTCCTACACATGTCCTTGAGCCCTCCTTCACAAATCCTATAGCCCAGGTACACATGTAATTGAGCCCTCCTACACACTTCTTACATCCCTCCTACACAGATCCTAGAGTCCACCTGCACATGTCATAAAGCCCACGTACACACATCTAGAGCCCTCTTTCACCCGTCCTACATCCCTCCTACACACGACCTAGAGCCCTCCTACACAAGTCCTACAGCCCTCATGCACACGTCCTAACTCCGGCCTGCACACTTCCCACATACCTCCTGCTCACATCTTTGAGTCCTCCTTCACAAGACCTAGAGCCCACATTCACACGTCCTACAACCCTCCTGCACACGTCCTAGAGTCCTACTAAACACGTCTTGCAGCCCTCCATCAAAAGTCCTACAGCCCTCCAACACATGTCCTAGAGCCCTCCAACACATATCCTACAGCTCTCCAGTACACGTCCTACAACCTCCTGCACATGTCCTAGATCCTCCGACACACAACCAAGAACCCTCCTACACAGGCCCTAGAGTCCTCCTGCACATGTCAGGAAGCCCTCGTACACACATGCTAGAGCCCTCTTTCAGCCATCCTACAACACTCCGGCACACGTCCTAGAGTCCTACTTCACAGGTCCTTCAGCCCTCCTTCAAAAGTCCTACATCCCTCTTAACCATATCCCAGAATCCTCCTACACACGACCTGGACCACTACCACACATGTCCTAGAGCCCTCCATCACAAGTCCTACAGCCCTCCTGCACACATCCTTGACCCTCCTACACACAACAAAGAGCAGTCCTACACAGATCCTAGAGTCCTCCTGCACATTTCATAAAGCCCACGTACACACATCTAGAGCCCTCCTTCACGCGTCCTACATCCCTCCTGGACAAGTTCTAGATCCTTTATTCACAAGTCCTGCAGCCCTCTAACAGACGTCCTAGTACGCTACTACACACATACTAGACCCTCCTACACACATCCTGGAGCACGACTACACACGTCCTAGAGCTCTCCTGCACACGTCCTGCAACCCTCTGCACATGTTCTACAGACCACCTGCACACACCCTACAGCCGGCCCCACATCCCTGAGCCCTCCTACACCTATCCTGGAGCGCTCCTACACACGTCCTAGAGACATCCTTAACATGTCTGACAGCCCTTCTGTAATCATCCTAGATCCCTTCTACACACATCCTAGAGCCCTTCTACACAGATCCTAGATCCCTCCCGCACGTGTCATAAAGCCCTCGTACACATGTGCGAGAGGCCTCCTTCCCACGTCCTAGAGCCCTCCTGAACACGAATTAGAGTGCTCCTGCACATGTACTGGAGCCCTCCAACCCAATTCCTAGAGCCCTCCTGCACACGTTTTACAGCCATATTGCAAACATCCTAGATCCCTCCTGCACAAGTCACAGAGCCCTCCTCCACACGTCCTAGAGCCCTCCTACACATGTCCTAGAGCCCTCCTACCCACTTCCTAGAGCCCTGCTACACATGTCCTAGAGCCATCCTACCCACTTCCTAGAGCCCTCCTACCCACTTCCTAGAGCCCTCCAGCACCCGTTTTACAGCCATCATGCAAACGTCCTAGATCCCTCCTCCACACGTCACAGAGCCCTCCTCCACACGTCCTAGACCCTCCTTCACACATCCTACACCCTCCTGCAAAGGTCCTACAACCCACCTACACACGTCCTAAAGCGCTCCTACACACGTCCTACAGCCCTCATGCACACGTCTTACATCCGGCCTGCACAATTCACACATACCTCCTCCTCACATCTTTGAGTCCTCCTTCACAAGACCTAGAGCCCTCTTTCACACGTCCTACAACCCTCCTGCAGACGTCCTAGAGTCCTACTTCACACGTCCTTCAGCCCTCCATCAAAAGTCCTACAGCCCTCTTACACAACTCCTAGAGCCCTCCTACACATATCCTACTGCCCTCCATTACACGGCCTACCCCCTCTGCACCCGACCTAGATCCTGGGACACACAACCAAGAGCCCTCCAACACAGGCCCTAGATTCCTCCCGGCACATGTCATAAAGCACTCCTATACACATGCTAGAGGCCTCTTTCAGCCGTCCTACATCCCTCCTGCACACGTCCTAGACCCTTAATTCACAAATCCTGCAGCCCTCCTACGAATGTCCTAGACCCTCCTACACACGTCCTAGAGCCCTCCTACAAACGTCCTGGAGCACTCCTACACACGTCCTAGACCCCTCCTGCACATGTCCTACAGCCCTCGTGCACATCCTACATAGGACCTGCACACATTCTACAGTCCTCCTATACACGTCCCTGAGCCCTCCTACACACATCCTAGAGCCCTCCTGCACAAGTCTTAAAACACTCTTGCACACGTCTTAAAGCCCTCTTGCAAACAGCCTAGAGCCCTACTTGACACGTCCTACATTCCTCCTATACACTTCATAAAGCCCTCCTCCACACATCCTAGAGCCCTCCTTCACACATCCTCCACCCTCCTGCAAAGTCCTACAACCCTCCTACACACGTTCAAAAGCCCTCCTACACACGTGTTACAGCCCTCATGCACACGTCCTACATCCGGCCTGCACAATTCACAAATAACTCCTGCTCACATCTTTGAGTCCTCCTTCACAAGACCCAGAGCACTCTTTCACACATCCTACAACACTCTTGCACACGTCCTAGAGTCCTACTTCACATGTCCTTCAGCCCTCCTTCAAAAGTCCTACAGCCCTCCTAACCATATCCCAGAATCCCCCTACACACCACCTAGAGCCCTAAGACACATGTCCTAGAGACCTCCTTCACAAGTCCTACAGCCCTCCTGCACACGTCCTAGATCCTCCTACACACAACAAAGAGCACTCCTACACAGATCCTAGAGTCCTCCTGCACATGTCATAAAGCCCACATACACACATCTAGAGCCCTCTTTCACCCGTCCTACATCCCTCCTGTACAAGTTCTAGATCCTTAATTCACAAGTCCTGCAGTCCTCCTATGCATGTCCTCGACCCTCCTACACACATCCTAGTGCTCTCCTACATATGTACTGGAGCATTCCTACACACGTCCTAGACCCCTCCTGCACATGTCTTAGAACCCTCCTGCACACGTCCTACAGACCTCCTGCACATGTCCCAGAGCCCTCCTCAACACATCGTAGAGTTCTCATTCACGTAGTACAGCCGTCCTAAACACGTTTTTGCACATTACTACACACATCTTAGATCCCTCCTATACATATACTAGAGCACTCCTACACACGTGCTACAGACTGCCTACACACATCTTTCAGCCCTCCTGCACATGTCAAGAGCCATTGTGCACACATCATAGAGCCCTCATTTAAACGACCTGGAGCCCTCTTACACACGTCCTAGAGCCCTCCTGCACAAGCCATAAAGCTCTCCTACACACAACCTAGAGATCTCCTGAACAAGACTTACAGTCCTCTAGCACACGTCCTTGAGTCCTCCTTCACAAATCCTACAGCCCTGGTACACATGTAATTGAGCCCTCCTACACACTTCCTAGATCCCTCTTAAACAAGTATTAGAGCCTCCCACACACATTGTAGTGATCTCCTGCACACGTCCTGCAGTTCTCCTTCACACGTCTTACATCCTTTCTGCACATGTCCTACAGCGTTAATTCACAAGTCCTGCAGCCCTGTAACGCATGTCCTGGAACCCTCCTACACACATATTAGAGCACTCCTACACACATCCTGGAGCACGACGACACACATCCTAGGGCTCTCCTGCACACGTCCTACAACCCTCCTGCACATGTTCAACAGACCTCCTGCACACCCCCTACAGCCGGCCCCACATCCCTGAGCCCTCCTACACACATCCTGGAGCCCTCCTACACACGTCCTAGTGCCCTCCTGTACATGTCCTACAACCCTCCTGCAAAGGTGCTAGAAAACTCTGCACACATCAGAGAACCCTCCTAAACACGTCCAGGAAACATCCTTAACATGTCTGACAGCCCTTCTGCAATCATCCTAGATCCCTTCTGCACACATCCTAGAGCCCTCCTACACAGATCCTAGATCCCTCCCGCCTGTGTCATACAGCCGTCGTACACACGTGCTAGAGGGATCCTTCCCACGTCCTACAGCGCTCCTGCACACGAATTAGAGCCCTCCTGCACATGTCCTGGAGCACACCTACACACATCCTAGAGGTCTCTTCACACGTCCTATAGCCCTCCAGCACACGTCCTAAATCCTCCTTCACACAAACAAGAGCCCTCCTACACATGTCCTAG
>JAJEJO010045797.1:0-37232 GCA_020662805.1 Glaucomys volans | reverse complement strand
AAAAGTTCAGAAGGAAAGAAAAGAATGAAACAGGTGTAAGCATTTTTCATGTTCAAATTTCGTGTAGTACAATATGCTCATCCTGCCCTCATCAGGCAATTGTATCATCCCTCAGTTTCATATTTTTGGAAGATCATTGTTCCAGGGTGTTTGACACTGGCCTGTAACTGGCATCTTAAAACTGTGTGCTAAGGTGTCTTTGGAAGTGTCTAGAGAGTCCTTGTTTAGACAGGTGACAGGGAGGTCAAGAGAATTAAAACTTAAGTGAAGATGCAATTTGAAAGTATTTCTGCATGAAGGGGTGAGTTAAAGGGCCCTGTGGGAAATCATAGGCAGAGAAGTTCTTAGTAAAACATAATTTTAAGACAACAAGAGTGGACTGGGGCCTGCCAGCAACTTGTTAGACTCCATCCTAAATGATTACTTATGAACCCCCTCCTCTCTACATTGGGGAGTACAGTCTCTCCTCACTTGTACTTAGAAGTCTGAAATCCCAGGTTCCAGCTGTCTCCTGTTGTGGCATACATAGAAAGGTGTAGCATCAAGCCACTGTTGATGTGTTGCTTCTCATTTCATTTTCACCTAACCCACCTAGTTGCTCTACGTGCTCCTCTTCTCTGAAATTACTTTAGTCATCATTGTGAGTGGCTGCTAATGCCCTAGGCAAATATGCTAATGGAGCAATGTATGCAGTGAATCCACACGAGAAGCAGTGTCTTTGTAGGACCATGCCACTGAGGCCTGTCGTAGGCTTGGTGAACCACCTGTCCTGGGGTAGCCCTACTTCTCTCTCTGATTCACTCTTCCAGGTGGGGCTTGAGTGCTTCAGGGTTCCCCATTCTCAAGAAAATATAATGCCTGTTGTGGCCCCATGAGCACACCACTCCCTGTGTTTGTGGACCATATTTCATCCTGTCAGCTTTCAGCAGGGCCCCTTATCTTGGATGAAATGGAATGTCACAAAGCTCAAGGGAACACACCCACTACACATGCTGATTCCTCTTCTCCTGTGTTAAGAGATTGCAATGATGTTTGTGGAGAAAGCAAGACACTGGCACTCACCTGATTCCTTTTCCCTTTTCCCAGAACAACATGTGGATTGTGCCCCTCTGACTTTGAGACATTTGACTCCATCCAGGATAAGGGAGCCTGCTGAAGCCTGACCGGCTGCCAAACTTCCATGTCCATGAAGGGCTGATGTGATCACTTGTCCACAGGAGGCATCGTGTTATCCTGGGAATGGGGAATCTTTGGCAGGCAATTGGTCCCATCCAGGCATAGTTGGCTAGGTGGTGATGTAGGGATGCTGGAGGATGCATGGGTCTCCAAACCTAGTACAGTACACAGGGGTATGGTCCTACAAAGACACTCATCCAAGTCTGGAATCACTGGGCATATTGCTGTGTTGGGAGATTGGCCTTGGACCTCAGCAGCTACTTGCAATTATGGTCCATGAATTCCACTTCAAAGCACAGGAGCATGTGTTCTGTTGGGTGTGTTACATGAAGTATGAGCTGGAAAACATCATGTCAACTCTGGTGTGATGTCAAACCTTCCATGAATGCACCAACAGGATTTAGTTGGAACCTGGGATTTAGGATTTCTTAGTAGAAGTAAAGTGATGGTGATCTCCCCAATGTTCAGAGGAGGAATTTTATCACTAATAATTTTGGAAGGAGATGAGCAGGTTACTAGCATTAGAGGAGAGCCATTCTATGCTCACACCACCAGTCTGTACCCACCATCTCTTCTGCTTCCTTACAATTATCATGCACTCAGAAATTGTCTTGCTGTGATTTTCCAAGGGGGCTTTCCACTCACTCTTTGATGCAGGTACACCTTCAAAATGTGACATCACTTTAGGCACAATTCCCTTGAACTGCTGATCGCCTGTCTGAGAAAAGTCCCTCTGGCGCATTTCTGAGGATCCCTTAAAAAGCAGCTGGAAGATGCAGACTACAGGACAGTGTGAGAGACCTTGGCACAAACATACCCCAAGAATTAGAAACTGAGGTATGCAACAAGTGCCTAATGAGGACAGGAATACCTGGGCCTCAAAAGATACAGCGGCACAACTTAACATGACCCCTGTGGCTGCTGAATGATATCAGTGGAAGTCAATTCACATATGCAGTGCCAATTCATGCAAGTCTTTCATAAATGATGTTGGCAAAAATGCAAAGCAAAAAAATTGAGTAAATCAAGGACAACATACCCCGGTTTTGACTAAATCTCAGTGTTTTCAAGTTGATAGTGTGGTTGTGTTGGAAAATGTGAGATATAGAAGTCAACTTCTTTGGCAGAGAGTCTGGAGTGGGCCCCAGGAAAAATTTTCCTTCAAAACCCTAGTGCACGTGATATTTTGAATGTCCTTTCTTGCTGAAAGACAACAATGTAGTGCTAATATGTGCTAAACCTGGTCTTCAAAATGCAAAAATGGAAAATAATCAATTTCAGACTCTGGAGAGCATTATCATGTTATACATCTTGCTGATTCAATCTACTTGTCTGCATATTAATGGGACAGTTATAAACACTATGTTCCTCAGATTTGTCTCATCTTCAGGAATTCTGCTTCTTAAGAAATCCAGGTCTCTGGGGAAGCAGGTTTGGATGGACACAGAAGCTTGCTGAATACTCTCTTTAGAATGGGTTTCCTATGAAATCTGATACTTATCCAAACATCTTGGTATCACTTGATTTATCAGAAGAGGAAATGGTGAGACCCTGGAGGGTTGGCATGATGATCTGAAGAGACTCTTTAAGGTAGATGACTGCTTTTTCTGCAGTTCTGATTATGGGATATGCTTTGAAGAAAAACCACACCAAGGCATATACAAATAATATCTATCAAATTCTGTAGGTCAATTCCTAGAACAATCCATCAAACATCCTTTGTTACAGGTCAAATTCCACTGTCTAGGTAGAAATGGGGAAAGAAATATTTATTGCTGTCCTATTAGGACTAAGAGTGTTGTAGCTGCTCAATGAGAAGACAATTAACTGAGGGAAACATGGAGTCATATGGAAGTAGGAGAAGTAGGCATTTGTAGAAATTATTATATACTCTGGTCTTTGGATCACAGGAAACTGAGGAAATCTTTCACATCTGAACACCAAACACTTGTAATCCCAACATCTCATGCCAATCTCTTTGTTTTATTACTTCTGCGTTTTCCTTGAGGAATATTTAACCAAGGGGTCCAAAGGCGTATACCAGTGGAGGTGATGGATCATTCTTTTCTCTTCTCATATGTATGCATTCTTGGAAAATGTTGAATTCCTGGACAGATGCTTTTTCTCTGGTTAAGGGAATGTTTCACCAAATTCACAAGGCACAATCTGTAATTATGCACGGTAATGAGAAGAGGTGTTGGATCACAGAATCTATGAAAACATGAATAATGTTGTTCAGAGGTAAACAGTCCCCATTCAGTTTGCAAACCTCCAGTATTTAAGTGTGCAGAAATTCCTCTCAACATTCTTTGCAATGAGACTATTTGCAGAATGTCCTGTCCATTGAACTCTCACTCATTCATTTCTCAACAAAATGCAGCTATTCTGGTTTTATTCCATTCCAGAAATGCATAATTAATTTACTAGTGCTCCTGACACATGCACGCATAAGAGAGGAGGGATACACTTTGTAGAGTGGAAGGGCTAGCATGCCAGAGAGTTTGGTTCGGAAGGGCGTGGAATTTTCTGTCTCATGTAGAAGAATGCAGGTTTTTTCTCTCCTAAGGACTTGTTTCTGGGCCTTGGGCAACTTTGGTTTCCATGCATGGCTTGGCTATCATCCTAGCTATGCTTCACATACTGCATGCAGTCACAGAAAAGCCATATAACAACACAATGTCATCACGGTTTCCATGGCAACTGAAAACTCTTCAGGTCATGGCTGCTGCAGAGAAATGGTCAAGAAAAAGGCTGGTAATGTTATGCTGGTAGGAGTGAAGAGGTAAGTCCCAGTGGTTTTTTTTTTTTTTTTTTTTGCCACAAAAGCAGTCCTAACCTCAGAACAGGAGAAGAGGAATAAGCATGTGTGTGTGCGGGGCCCATCTGGCTTTGGGACATCTGGTTCCTTCCAAAATAAGGGAGTCTGCTGAAGCATGACAGGCTGTCATATCATCCATGTCCACGAGGGGCCGATGTACTCACTTGGCAGCAGGAGGCATCATGATTTCCTGGGAATAGGGACTCTGTTTTAGACAATTGGTCCCCACCAGGTGTAGTGGACCAGGAAGCAATATGAATGTTCCCGAGTTGTCTCATCTTCAAAAATATTGAATCTTAAGATATCTAGGTCCTTGGGGAAGCAATTTGTCCTGTCATCACAGCTTCTTGCTGAATACTCTCTAGATTCTCTTTGTATTTGGCTTCCAGTTAAATCAGAAACTTATCCAACTGTTCTGGGTTCACTTGATAGACCAGAGGAGGAAGGTTGAGATATTGAAGCCTTGGCATGATCTGAAGAGGCTCCTTAAGTTAGATGACTGCATGTTCTGCATGTTCTGCAGGCCTGACTATGTGATATGCCTTGCAGAAAAGCCACCCTGAGGCAGAGCCAAAAAAATTTCTATCAAATTGTGTAGACTGATTTGGAGAACAATCCAGCCAGAAAATTTGCTACAGGTCAATTTTCAATGTCTAGGGAGGCTGAGTCAGGAGAAGCAGGAGTTCAAAGCCAGCCTCAGGAACTTAGGGAGGCCCTAAGGAACTCAGTGAACCCTGTCTCTAAATAAAAATACAAAATAGGACTAGGGATGTGGCTTAGTGGATAAGTGTCCCTGAGTTCAATCCAAGGTTTTTTATCCATTTCCCTTTAAGTAAAAGCAGAGTTTAATTTCCTCAATGAGGAGACAACTACGAGGATACAATGGAGGCATGTAGTAGTAGGATAAGTAGGTCTTTTTAGGACATATTATTTGCACTGGTGTTTGTGCCCAAAGGAAGTTGAGGGAACCTATCATACCTGAACACCAAGCCCTTAACATCACAAACTGCTCTTGCCTGTCTCTTTTCTTTCATTCCTTCTGGTCTATTCCTTGAGAAAATTCTCACCAGCTAGTCCAAATGTACACCCCAGTGGATGTGTGGGGCTTTGATTTTCACCTCATTATGTTGGTGCTTGAAAACTTCGGTTTTCCTGGAAAATGTGTTTCTATAATTAGGGAATGTCTCAGCATCATAGTTAGGCAGTGTGTAAATTTGTATAGGGAAAGGAAAAAGGTGATGTCTCACAGGATCTGCAAATCCATGAATAATATTTGCTAAGGAAAAATGATTCGTATTCAGTTTTCCAATGTCCAGTAGTTATGTTTGCAAGCATTCCTCTCCACATTTGTGGCAGTGAAATTATTTGCAGAAAGTCCTATCCATTGACGTGTCAATACTTATTTTTTCCACAAAATTCTGCTGCACTCATTTTGATTCCATCCAAGAAATGCCTAACTTGTTTCATAATACTCCTGATACATGAGAGAAAGAGAGAGGAGAACTTTAGTATGCATAGGGGAAGTGGCTGACATTCAGGAGTTTGGTTTGGAAGGGTGAGAAATTTTCTGACTCATGTAGGAGAATGCAGGCTTTTCTCTTTCCAGGACCTGTTGATGGTGCTGGGCAACATGGTTTTAAAAGAATGAATTGGCTGTTTTCCTGGCTGTACTTCTCATACTGCCTGCAGTCACAGAAAGATCATATGACAGCACAATGGCATCAGTGTTGCCATGGGGACTGGAAAATCTTCAGGTTCTGGCTACATCTGAGGAACTGTCAAGAAAAATTCATGCCCATCTGTGCTGGAAAGAGGCAAGAGGATGCAGGCAGGTCCCAGAGGTATTTTTTTGGCCAAAAATGCGATCCTAAACTCTTGACTCAGGAGAAGAAGCATCAGCGTGTGTAGTGGGCTTGTCTCCTTGGGTTTTGATACATCAGACTTTATCCTCAAAAGGAAAGCAGTTGAAACCAAAGAGGTTGCCATGCCGTCCATGTCCGCTAGGGGACGATGTGCTCACTGGGGCATAGCAGGCACTATGATATCCTGGGAATGGGGACACCCTGCAGTAAAATGGTTTCCCCAGTTGTAGTGGAGCAGGGAGAGAAGCAGGGTTACCTGAGAACATTTTATCACCAAGCCTGGAACAGGCCCCAGGGACATGACCCTACACAGACACTCATGCTGGTCTGGACTCACTGGGTACATTGCTGAGTTGGGAAATTGACCTAGGGTATTAGCAGTCATTCACAATGATGGCCATTATATTTCAGAGAAGAGGAACATGAGGGCAGCTTAGAGGGTTAGGTGAAGTTTGAACTGGGAAACAATACACCAACTCTTGTGTGATGCCACATTTTCCACTATTGCCTCCAAAGGAGACAGTTGGAACTTGGGATTTAGGACTTCTAAGTAGAAGTGAGGAGCAACTGAGCTACCCAGAATGAAGAGGAGGCACTTCATCACTAAACATTTATGATGGAGGCTAGCAAGATGCTTGCAAATTTGAAGGGACATTCTATGTTCATTCCATAGGCCAGGCCCAATCACTGATGTTGAACTACAATTACAGTGCACTCAGACATTTTCTTGTTATGAATTTCCGAGTGGCTCTTTAACTCACCCCTTCATGCAGAAACACTTTCACAATATTTCTTCACTTAAGGTGTAATTCCCTTGAACTCCCTATCACCTGTCTGAATAAAGACCCTCTGCACACTTCCAAGGACACCTTAACAAGCAACTTAATGTTGACTATTGGCCAGTCAACATCATTGGTCAAACACCCTGGAAAAATGATCCTCCAAACACAAGAAATTGAGAGAGAAAACAAGTGCCTGATGAGGGCAGGACAAGCATATTTTTACAGGGCATCACACGACTTTGATATGCATCTGGCTGACAGAGAGGAATGATACAAAGGTTGGACATTGAATATTCAAACAGGGATGAGAAAAGGATATACTTTGTGCATGAAATACAGAATAGTGCTGGAGAGGAAACCAATTTCTGTGAAGAAACTCTGAAAGATGTTTTCCTTGTGAATTGTCTCCCCAAACATTCCAGGAACTCTCTTCAGCTGCAAATTGCTATGCGAATACTGCAACAAATAGGGGTCAGTTTGCTTTGTAATCAAGGATAGTTACTGATCACAAGTGTGATTGCTGAAGACCTAAAGTCCCTACCCCATTGCTGACTCTACCCTGAATCTTACAAGGGATACCTCTCAAAGCATATGCAGATTTATCTTTCCAAGCATATGACCTGGTAGGAAAGGCCTTCCATCAACAGTGTACATATAATCCAGGACCTCAATTTACACAAGTACAGAATTGCATATGGGCCACTGAAAGATGCCAAAAGAAATAAAGTGTGGAGCTGAACACTGCAATTTAAATGAAAATATCTCTGTCACAATGCAAGTATGAAAATACAATAACTACAAAATCTGAACTTGAATATCAGAGAAAGCAATGTATGTATGAAAATGTGATAGGACTTATGGTACAGGAAAAGGAGATCCTACAGCATTTTGAAATTCAAGCTCCTTATTTGTGCCAAGTAATTGTAGGCATCCAAGGTCCTTATTTGATGCCAAGGAATTGCAGGCATCCATACCAATTTTTCCATGTAAATAATGCCACTCATTTCATTACTTCAATAGAATTTTTTAAATAGGCTTTCATGGGACATCCCCGCATTAATATCACCATCACATCATTCCCATTTCCTTCTTAAAAATCAGAATACACTATGCCTCACCCATTCCTACATGGCATCCCTTAAGACATCCCACGCAATTAACAAAAATTTGAAAAAATGCTTCATTAGTAATGAACTTGTTCTTGAGTGATACAGGGAAACCAAGCTCTATCTAGCCATTGTGGCTGCTGAATGATATCAGTAGAAGATATACTATGCATTCGGGGGCAATACACAGACTCTTTAATAAATGATATCTATAAACATGCAAAGAACAACATACTGAGTAGACCCAGGGCTGGTGCAGCTGGGTTTGGACTACAACTGTCAGTTCTCAAGTTGATATTGTGGATGGTTTTGACAATATTGAGGGGTCGAAGCCTGCTTCTTCTGCAGAGAGACTGATGTGCATTCCAGGCAGCTTCTCCTTCGCAAACAGTAGTGCTGGTGATATTTAGCATGGCATTCCCTGCTTGCTGAAAGGCAACAATGAAGTACCAATATGTGTTCAATCTCAATTTCAGAATCTGAAAACACAGAAGAATCCATTTTAGGTCCTGATGAGCATTTTGTTGTTGTAGAACATGCTGATGCCAGACACTTGACAGCATATTAATGAGATGGTTGCAACCTCTGCATTCCTTAGAGTTGCCTCATCTTCAGGAATACTAACTATAAAGTAATCTAGGTCTCTGTGCAAGCACTTTTCTTGGAACTACAGTTGTTTGCTGGACACTCTCTTTAGAATGGGCTTCCAATTACATCTGAGAATTTATTTCCAACCATTTTGTGTTCACCTGATTGGACAGATGAGGAAACATTGAGATACTGGAGGGTTGGCATGATCTGATGAAGCTCCTTAAGGTAGATAGCTGCATGTTCTGCAAGCCTGACTATGTGATGTACTTTTCATAAAACCATCCCGAGGCAATTTCAAACAACTTCTGCTAAATTCAGTAGATGACTTTGAAGAACAATCCAGCCAGAAAATTTTGTTGCAGGTCACCTTCCTATGTCTAGGGAGTCATTAGGAGACAAAAATTTATCCCTGTCCTTTAATTAAAAAGAGAGTTGTAGTTTCTCAATGAACAGACAATTATTTGAGGGAACCATGGAAGGATATGGCAGTAGGAGAAAGAGGCCTTTGTTGGAAATGTATGTTCTGCTCATAGGGACAAAAGGAAATTGAGGGAATCTTTCATACCTGAAGAAAAATCCTTACAATTGAAAAATGTTCACACTTTTCTTTCTTTTCATTCATCCTAGTCTATTCCTTGAGGAAATTTAAACCAGCTGGGCCAACTGCATACACCAGTGGAGGTGCCCAACCTTACTCGTCACCTTATTTATGTGAGTGCTTGGAATAGGTGATTTTCCTGGGAGAAGACTGTTTCCCTAATTTGGAGTGTCTCATCATTTTGGCAAGGAACAGTGTGTAAATATGTATAGTGAATGGGAAGTGGTGATGTGCCACAGGATCTGTGAATTCTTGAATAATATTTCCTCAGAGAAAAGAACATCTGCATTCACATTTCAAACTTCAAGAGATTATGTGTGCTGCAATTCCTGTCAACAGTTTTACAGTGAGATTATTTGCAGAAAGTCCTATTGATTGAACTGTCAATCCTTCATTTTTCTACCTAATGATGCAACCCTGGTTTTTAGTCCACTGAAGAAATGCCTAGCATGTTGGCCAGTGCTCCTGGGATACGAGAGAAAGAAAGAGGAGATCTCTTGCATGGAGAGTTGTAGGGGCTGGCATGCAGGAGCTTGGTTTGGAAGGGCATGGAATTTTCTGACACATGTAAAACAATGCAGATTTTTTTCTCTTTCTAGGACTTGTTTCTGAGCCTTGGACAACATGTTTTTCCATGAAGGGCTTGACTGTCATCCTAGCTGTGCTGCACATACCACGGGCAAACTCTGAAAGGCCATATGAAAGCACAATAGTGTTAGGGTTGCCAAGGCAATGTGAAATGTGTCAGATTCTGGCTACTTCAGAGGAACCTTCAAGACATGCCTCTTCTCATCTGTGCAGGAAAATGGCGAGGCCCAGGGGTATTTTTCTGGCCACAAGTGAGATCCTAACCTATTAACACAGGAAAAGGGGAATTAAGGTGTGTAGTAGGCATGCAACCTTGGACTTTGTGACATCCAACATCATTCAAGACTAGGAACACTGCTGAAACCTGACAGGCTTCCATATCATCCATGTCTGGGAGGGCATGATGTGCTCACTGGCTGCAGCAGGTATTATGGTTTCTTGGGAATGGTGACCCATTTCAGTCAACTGGTCCACCAGGAGTAGTAGACCAGTGAGAGAAGAACGGGTGTCCAGGGACAGGTGGGTCACCATGTCTATCACAGGCCCCAGGGGCATGGTCCTACAAAGACACTCCTATTGGTCTGGACTCACTTGATGCACTGCTGAGTGGGGAAACTGCTCTAGAGCATTAGAGTGACTCACAAGGATTGCCAATGACATTTCAGAGAAAAGGAGCATGTGAGGCGGCTCATTGTGTTAGGTGAAGTTTGAATTGGGAAACAACATATCAATTCTGGTGTGATGACACACTTTTACAAAAATGCCCCAAGAGAGACAACTGGAACCTGGGATTAGGACTTCTAAGTACCAGTGAGAAGCAGCAGAGTTCCTAAAGGTGGAGAAGTGGGAGTTCATCACTAAACATTTAGGATGGAGGGGTAGCAATTTGGTGGAAATCTAGGAGAGACATTCTATGCTCACTCCACAGTCCAGGCTTCACCACTGCTGCTGTTGTCTTACAATTATGGTGCACTCAGAAATTGACTTCCTATGTTTTTCCAAGTGGACCTTTAACTCACCTGTTGATGCAGAAACACTTTCACAAGGTGTCTTCACTTAAGGTGTAAATCTCTTAATCTCCCTATTGCCTGTCTGAACAAAGACTCTGCACATTTCCAAGGACACCTTACCCAGCAGTGTGAAGTTGCTAATTACAGGCAAGTGTCACACATACTGGAACAATGACCCACCAAAAACGTAAATTTGAGTGCCTGATGAGGGCAGGATAAGCACATTTTTTCAGATCATCACACAAAACTTGAACATGCATCCATCTTAAGGAGAGGAATGGTAGAAAGGCAGAACATTGAATATTTACACAGGGAGCTGCAAAGGGTATATCTTGTGCACTAAATGTAGAAGGGTGTTGGAGAGGCAACCGACTTCTGTGAAGGGACTCTAAAAGAGATTGTCCTTATGAGTGGTCTCCTCAAATATTCCAGGAAATTTCTTCAGCTGCAAAGTGATATGCAAATACAGCAAGAAGTAGGGGCCAGATTTTTCTGTAATAAAGGATAGTTACTGATCACAAGTGCAATTGCCATGGACCTAAAGGCCCTCCTCCATTGCTGACTCTACCCTGAAACTTACAAGGTATACCTCATTAAGCAACAGCAGGTTTAACGTTGCTGGAATATGACCAGGTAGGAAAGGCCTTCCCTCACCACAGCACATACACCAAAGCACGTTAATTTACACAAGTACAGATTTGCATATGCAGCAGTGAATGATGCCTCAGGAAATAAAGTGTGCAACACAACATCATAAATCTACACAAACACCTATCTATTAAGAGGCAACAATGGAGACACAATACCTGTGAAATTGTATCATGAAAAATAGGAAAAACCATGTATGTTTGAAAGATGTGATAGGACTTAGGGTACAGGAAATGTAGATCCTACTGCATTTTGAAATTCCAAGTCCTTATTTGTAGGAATTGCAGGCATCATACAAATCGTTCCACATATTTAATGTCTCTGATTTCATTGCTTCAATGGGATTATTTTAAATAGGCTTTCTTGAGTCATGCCTGCACCAACATCAGAGTTATATCATTCTCATTTCTGTGATAAAAAATCAGAGCATACTGTCCTTTACCCATTCCAACATAGCATCTCTTAGGACATCCCTCAAAATTAACAAAAGTCTGAGAAAATTCGTCAAAGTAATGCACATGGATCTTGAGCAATACAGGAAAAGCAGTCTTTACCTAGCACCTGTGGCTGCTGAATAACATCAGCAGAGTTAACTTATGCATTCAGTGCCAATTCATAGAGGTCTTTAAGAAATGATGTCTATAAACATACAAAGCACAACAAACTGAATGTACCTAATGCCAAGTGCAGCTGGCATTTGATCTACATCTCTCGGTTGTCAAGTATTGTGGTTTCTTTGCACAACCTTGAGGTGTGGATGCACACTTCTTTTGAAGAGAGACTCCAGTGGGCCCTAGAAATGTTCTCCTTCGCAACCAATAGTGCCAGTGATTTTTGGCATGTCATTCCCTGCTGAAAAACAACAATCAATTCCCCATATGTGCTCAGCATAAACTTCAAAAATGTGAAAGTGGAGAAGAATCCATTTTAGGCCCTGGTGAGCATTTTCATGTTTAGAAGTTGCAGATAATTTCTACCAAATTATTTCTACCAAATAATTTCTACCAAATTCTGTAGATTGCTTTGTAGATCAATCCAGCTGGAAACATTTGTTGCAGGTCACATTGTAATGTCTAAGGAGTCAAGCGGATGCTAGGATTTATCCCTGCCCATTTAAAGAGAAAGGGAGTTGTAGTTCCTCAATGAGCAGACACTTATCCAGTGGAACTATGGAGGTGTGTTTGTGACAGAAGACGTAGGCTATTGTAGGAAATATTATAGGCTCTGTTCATTGGGACCAAAATAATTTGAGGGAATCTTTCATACCTGAACACGAAGCTTTTACCATCCAAACCTGCTCACACCTATCTCCTTCTATTCTTTCCTCCTGGTCTATTCCTTATGGAAATTCTCACCAGCTCAGTCAAACATACCCCTGGGGGAAGTGCTGGATCTTTCTTTTCAACTCAGGTAATTCGGTGCTTGCAAAAGTTGGTTTTCCTGGGAAAAATCTATTTCTCTTAATAGGGAATATCTCAACATCTTGTTGGGAAACAGTGTGTAAATATGTATAGGAAATGAGAACAGGTGATGGCTCAAAGGATCTGTGAATCCATGAATAATATTAGCCCAGAGAAAAATAATCCCCGTCCAATTTTCAGTCTTTCTGAATTTGTTTGCAGCAATTTCTCTCCACATTTTTGCAGTGAGATTACTTGCAGAAAGTGCTATCCATTGAACTGTCAATCCTTCATTTCTCCTCAAAATGCTGCTACCCTGATTTTGTTCACTTTCTAGAAATGTCTAACTTGTTTTCCTAGTGCTCCAGGGACATAACAGTAAGAGAGAGGAGAGCTCTAGTATGGAGAGTAGTAGGAGCTGGCATGCAGGATCTTGGTTCAAAATAGCGTGGAATTTTCTGACTGATGAGGGAAATTCAGGTTTTCTCTCTTTCCAGGACTCCTTACTGGGACGTTGTCAACATGTGCTTCCAAGAATGGGTTGGCTGTCATCCTAGTTGTGCTACACATACTGCCTGCAGTCAAAGAAATGCCATAAGGCAGCACAATGTTGACAGGGTACCATGTGTGATTCACTGTGTTCGATTCTCAGCACTACATAAAAGATAAAATAAAAGTCCATCAACAACTAAAAAATAATTTAAAATGTAAAAATCGTATACCTGCTGTCTTTGGAAGAGGAAAGATGAAGCAGGGGAGTCCCAGAGTTCTCCTCTTGAACACAAATGTGATCCTTAACACTTAATACAGTATAAGAGGAATGAGGATATGTAGTGGCCATGTCTCCTGGGACTTTGTGACATCCCACTTCATGCAAGATGAAGGACCCTCTTGAAACTTGACAGGATGTAATACTGTCCATGTCCAGGAGGGCAAGGCATTATGATTTTCTGGGAATAGAACTGCTGTGGGCAACTGGTTCTCACCAGAGTTAGTGGGCCAGCGAGAGATGCAGGAGTGCCCAGTGTCAGGTGTTTCACCAAGCCTAGCACAGGCCAGAGGGGCATGGTCCAACAAAGACATTCTTGCTAGACTGGACACACTCAGTAGATTCCTGAGTCAGGAAACTGGCATAGGTCAATAGCAGCCACTGGCAAGAATGACCAATGACATTACACAGAAGATTAGCATGCAGAGTGGCTCTGTGGGATAGGTAAAGTTTGAACTGGGATACATCTATCTGAAAGAGGTCAATGGTAGAAAGACTGGATATTGAATATTCAAACAGGGAGGTGTAAATGATACTTCTTGTGCATGAAATGCCGAAGGGTGTTGTAGAGGAAACCAACTTCTATGAAGGGACTCTAAAAGGGTTTGTCCTTGTGAATGGTCTTCCAAACATTCCAGGAACTTTCTTCAGTTGCAAAGTACTATGCAAATACAGCAAAAACTAGGGGCCAATCATTCTCTAATCAAGTATAATTACTGAACACAAGTGCAATTGCTGAGGACCTAAAGGCCCTCCCCTATTGCTGACTCTACACTGAAACTTACAAGGGATGCCTCATTAAGCAGATGCAGATTTGGCTTTCCTGGCATATTACCTGGTAGGAAAGGTCTTCATTCACCACAGCATGTACACCCAAGCACTTCATTTTGCACAATACAGATTTGTCTATGGACCACTTAATTATGTCTCTGGAAATAAAGAGTACAGAACAATATTGCAAATCTAAACAAAATATCTTGGTTTTTATACAACAACCTAAACACAAACTTCAAAATGTGAAATTGGAAAGGAATCAATTTCAGACCCTTGTGAGAATTTTTCTATTGTGCAAATTTCTGATTCAATACACTTGCCAGCATATTAATGAGATCATGACAACGTCTGCATTCCTGAGAGTTTTCTCATCTCATCATTGCTTTGAAAGCAATCCAGATTTCTAGGGAAGCATTCCTCACTGCCATAACAGATGCTTGCTGAATGATCTCTTTAGAATGGGCTTGCATTTATGTCTGATACTTGTCAAACCACTTTGTGTTCACTTGATTGAACAGAAGAGGTAATGTAGACACAGAGGATTGCTGGCATGATCTGTAGAGGCTTTATTTGGGAGAGGACTGCATGATCCCCAACATGATTATGCGATATGCTTTGGAGAAAAATTACCCCAATGTGCAGCCAAATAATCTCTATGAAATTCTGTAGATCATTTTTAAAAACAATGCAGCCAGGATCCTTTGTTGCAAGTGAAATCCCAATATCTAGAAATTAATGAGGAAAGAAAGATTTAATCCTCTCCCTTTAGAGAACAATACTGTTGTACTCAAGGAGCAGAAAATTTACTGCGGGAAGCCTGGAGGTGTGTGACAGTAAGAGAAGTAGACATTTGTAGAAAATATATGCTCTATTTTTTGAGCCAAGGGAAATTGAGGGAATCTTTCCCACCTGAACACCAAGTACTTACAATTCTAAACTGTTTACACCTATTTACTTTTTTCATTGTTCCTGGTTTTTCAATAAAGATGTTCTAAGCAGTGGAGTCAAATACATACTCCCTTGGAGCTGCTGGACATTAGTATTCACCTCAGGTGTTTGCGTGCTTGACAAAGTTGAATATCCTGTAGTCTCTTTCTTAGAATAAGAGTATGTCTCAGCAACTTCATGAGGCCCAGTCTGCATATAGGTATAGGGAATGGGAAGAAGTGATTCATCACATGATCTGTGAACCCATGAATCTTATTTTCTAAAAGGAAAAATGAACCCTTCAGATTTCAAACATCCCACAGTTATGTTTGCAGGAATTCCTCTCAATGTTCTTTGCAGTGAGATTATTTGAAGAAAGATCTCTGCATTGAACTGTAAGTTTTCATTTCTCCACAAAATTCTTCTACCCTGGTAATGATTGCTAAAAATGGCTATACTGTTCACCAGTCCTATTTTGATATGAGAGCAAAATAGACAAGAGTTACAAAATATAGAGTGGAAGGGGCAGGCATGAAGAAATTTCGTTTGGAAGGGTGGGAATTTTCTTTCTCAAGTAAGAGAATTCAGTATTCTCCTTACCCAGGCTTGTTGCTGGGTCTAGAGCATATTGGTTACCCAAGATTGGCTTGGCTGTCCGTCTAGCTCAAAAGCATATACAACCTGCAGTCACAGGACATATTGCAGCAGAATGGCATCATGGTTGCCATTAAAATCAGAATCTCATTATGTGCTGGTTGCTCCAGAGGAACCTACAAAAGAAGGGATGGCCCAGCTGTGGTGGAAAGAGGGACCAAGATACAGGCAAGACCAAGGTCTCTAATGATTGCCATATTAGCAATCCTAACTTCTTAGGAGAGGAGAGGAGGGGTCAGCATGTTTTGTGTTTGTGGACCCACTGGCTTTGAGACCAATGAATCCATCCAGGATAAGAACTATGCTGAAGCCAGTCAGGCTGCCATACCTTCCATGTCTGCAAGGGGCAATGTGCACCCTCTACTTCAGAAGGCATTATGACTTCCTGGGAATGGTGCCTAGCCCCATGCAATTTGTCCCCACAAGATATAGTGGATGAGGGAGATTGGGGGTGTCTGAGGGGGCATGGGTAATGCCCAGCACATTCAAAGACCATAATCCTGGTCTGCACAGTCCCAGTATATTCCTGCATCAGAAAATTGGTCTAGGGCCATAGAAGTCACTCCCATTGATGGCCAATGAAACTTCTTAACAGAGGGGAATAGGTGTCATATTGGTGGTTTAGAAGAAGTCTGAACTGGAAAATATCACACCAAATCTGTTGTGATGCCAAAACTTTCCATAAATGACTGAACAGGAAACAGCTGAACCCTGGGATTTAGACTTATTAGTAGAAGTGAGGAGCTGCAGAGCCCCCAGAATATCAGATGGAGGTATTTAATCACTCTTCATTTTTGAAGGAGGCTAGCAAGTTTCTGTCAATTAAGGAGAGATAGTCAATGCTAATTCCACTGGCTAGGGCCTACCATCTCAGCTGTTGCCTTAGGATTAAGGTGCACTCAGAAATTGTCTTGCTATAATTTTTCAGGGGCCGTCCACTCACCATTTGATGCAGAAACAGCTTCACAATATATTTTCTCTTAAGGTGTTATTCTTTTGACCTGCATGTCACCTGTCTCAGGAAAGGCCCTCTGACACATATCCATGGACCCCTTAACCAGCAGCTAGGAGAGGCAGACTCTAAGTGACTGTCAGACAAATGCATAATGATATGCCAAGAATGAGAAACAGACAGATGAACACAGGATGAATCTGGACATCGAATAGCACAGGGAAACCAGGTTTTACATGAACCCTGTGTCTCCTGAATAAATAAAGTGGAAGCTAATTAATAAATTCAGTGCCTCTTCATACAAGCCTTAAATAAGTGCTGCATATAAAAATGCAAAGCACACAAAAATTGAGCAAAACAAGTGTCATTGTAGCTGGTTTCTATCTCCATCTTTCTGTGTTCTAGTTGATATTGGGGTACTGTTGTAAAGTAGTGAGTGGTAGAAGTCCACTTCTATTGCAGAGAATTTGGAGTGTGCCCCAGAAAGAATCTCCTCCACAAACCCTAGTGAAAGTAATATGTTGAAACTTATGTCGTGCTCAAAGCCCACAATGAAGTCCCAATATGTACTAAGCCCCAACTTCAAGAAATGAAATTTGAAAAGAATCAATTTCAGACCCTGGTGAGCATTTTCATCTTATAGATATTGCTGATTTCATAATCTTGCCAACATATGAAGGAGAAGGTGCTAATCATTCATTGCTGAGAGTTGTCTCATCTTACGGAATAGTGCCTCTAAAGCAATCCAGGTTTCTGGGGAAGCATTTTCACTGTAACCACAGAGGCTTGCTGAATACTCTGATTTGAATGGGCTTGCAATTAAATCTGATAATTATCCAAATGCTTTGTGTTCACTTGTCTGAACAGAGGAGGTAATGTAGAGACACTGCAGGGTTTTATGATCTGAAGAGCCTCTTTAATTTAGATGACTGCAAATTCCCTGAACTGATATTGTGAAATGCTTTGGAGAAAAACCATCCCATTGAAGAGTCACATAATTTCAATCAAATTCTCTAGATCCCTCTTGAGAGCAATGCAGCCAGCATCCTCAGCTGCAGGAGAAACTCCAATGTCTACTGAGTAATGGGTAGAGAAAGTTTATCCTGTACCTTGAAGGAACAATAGTGTTGTAGCTACTCAATGAGCAGACAATCAACTGAGGGAAGCATGGACTCTTATGGCAGTAGGAGAAGTAGACATTCTTAGGAAATATTAGATGCTCTGATCTATGGGACCAAAGGAAATTGAGATAATATTACACAACTGAACACAAAGTCCTTACAATTCCAAACAGCTATAACCTGTCTCATTGTTCTCAATCCTTCAGGACTTTCCTTGAACAAAGTATAAACAGCTATTCCAAATATATGTCCCTGTCGTGTTGCTTTATCTTGCTTTTCACTTCATATATGTGCTGCTTGGAAAATGTGGATTTCCTGGGCATTGTCTCTTTCTCTGAATAAGGTAATCTCTCAGAACTTCATGAGGCACAGTCTGCACATATGTATAAGAAATGGAAAGAGGTGAAGGATCAGAGGATCTATGAAACCGTGAAACATATTTGCTCACAGAAAAAAAGATCGGCATTCAGTGTAGAAATGTCCAGTAGTTATGTTTGCAGGAATTCCTCTCAATATTTTTCCCAGTGAGATTATTTGGAAAGAGTCCTGTATATTGAACTCTTAGTCCTTCATTTCTCAACAACATGCTACTACCTTGGCTTGATCCCCCTCAGCAAATTTGTCTCTTCTTTACCAGTGATACTGGGACATGGGAGCACAATAGATGAGAGCTACAAAATGTAGAGTGGAAGTGGCTGGAATGCAGGAGGTTGGTTTGGATGTGTGTGGAATTTTCTGCCTCATGTAGGAGAATGCAGGTTTTCATTGCCCCAGGGTTTCTTGCTGGGCTTTGTGCAATTTGGTTATCCATGAATAGCTTGACTGTTATCCAAGAACTGCAGCATATACCACCTGCAGTCACAGGCTATATACAGTAGAATGGTGCCATGGTTGCCATGACAACCAGAAACTCATCATGTGCTGACTGCTGATTAGGAATCTTCAAGAGAAGGGCTTGACCAGATGTGCTTGAAGGAGGGACCAAGGAAAAGGAAAGTTCCAGGGTTTTTTGTGCCATTTTAGTAATCTTAAATTTGGAAAGTATAGGAGGAGTCAGCATGTCTTGTGGTCTGGTCCCCTCTATCCTTTAGGTATCTGACTCCATCCAAGATAAGGGCACTGTTGAAGTCAGTAATGCTGCCAAACCTCCCATGTGCTCATGGGGCAATGGGCACACTTGACTACAGAAGGCATCATGATTTCCTGGGAATTGTTCCAGCTACAGGAAATTGTTCCCCAGCAGGTATATTAGTTCAATGAGAGATGAGTCGTATCTGAAGATTCTTGGGTCACCAACCCTAGCACAGGTTACAGGGGCATGGTTTTAAGAAGGGACTCATCTTGGTCTGCATGTGGAAAGTCCATAGGGGCTTACCACCCATTGATGGCCAATGAATGTTCATAGCAGAGGAGTATGTTGTTCAGCTTGGTGGGGAAGGTGAAATTTGAAATGGAAAACATCACAACAACTTTGGTATGATGACAAACCTTTCCATGAATGACTGAACAGAAGACAGCCCAGCACTGGGAGTTAGGACTTGAAAGTAGAAATAAGTAGCTGCTGAGCTTCCCAATGTCAAGAAAATGTATTTAATAGCACATCATTCATGATGGATGCTAGTAAGTTGCTTGCAATTGAAGAGAGACATTCTATGCTAACTCCACCATCCAGTACCCTCCTCCTCAGCTGTTGCCTTATGATTATGGTGCACTCAGAAATTTATTGCTATGATTTTTCAGGGGGCCCTTCCACTCATCTTTGGATACAGAAAACCTTCAGAATGTGCTTTCACTTAAGGTACAAATCTCTTGCAATGCATATCGCCTGACTGAGAAAAGACCTTCTGGGAATATCCATGGACCCCTTAACCAGCAGCTGGTAAATACACATGACAGTTCAGTGGCACAGATCCTGGAACAAGAATGAGTCAAGAATGAGAATGGAATGGATGAAACATGAGCCTAATGAACACAGGATGAACCTGAACCTGGAATGACACAGTGATTCCAGGCTTTACATAACCCCTGTGTTATGTAAAGCTCCTGAATAATATCAGTAGAAGTTAATTTATGTGTTTCACCGCCAGTTCATAAAACTCTTGAATAAATGATGCATCTAAAAATGGAGAGCACAATAAAACTGAGTAAAGCGAGTGCTACTTGTAGCTTGGTTCTGTCTACATCTCTCTCTGTTTTAATTGATATTGGGGTTCTGTTGGAAAACATTGATGGGTAGACATTCTGTTGCAGAGAGGCTGGAGTGTGCCCCAGAAAGATTCTCTTAGACAAACTGTAGAGCAAGTGATACATTGAATGCTATTTCTTGCTCACAGTCCACAATGAAGTCCCAATATGTGCTAAACCCGAATTTCAATATGTGACAATGAAAAAAAATCAATTTCAGACCCTGGTGAGAATTTTCACCTTATAGAAATTGCTGATTCCATACTCTCGCAAGCATATGAATGAGAAGGTGATAAACTCTGCATTGCTGAGAGTTGACTTATCTTATGTAATAGTGCCTCTAAATTATTCAGGTCTCTGTGGAAACACTTCTGGTTGGGACAACAGAGGCTTGCTGAATACTTTCTTTGGAATGGCCTTGAAATTATATCTGATACCCATTCAAACTTTTTGTGTTCACTTGAAGGAAAAGAGGAGACAATGTAGAGACACTTCAGTGTTTTATTATCTGAAGAAGCTCTTTAAGATAGATGACTGCATGCTCCCTGTACAGACATTGTGATAAGCTTTGGAGAAGAGCCACACCAATGAAGAGTCAAATAATTTCTATCAAATTCTCTATATCTCTCTTTAGAACAATGCAGCCAGAATCTTTGTTAAGGTGAAATTCCACTATCTACTGAATAATAAGAGGAAAATTTCTCCTTGTCCCATTAAGGAACAGATGTGCTGTTGCGGCTCATTGAGCAGAAAATTATTGGAGGGAAGCATGGAGGCATGTGGTAGTAGGAGAAATAGACATTTGTAGGAAACATGAGATGCTCTGATCTTGGGACCAAAGGAAATTGAGGGACCCTTTCACACCTGACCACAAAGTCCTTACAATTCCAAATTGCTCACACCTGTCTCATTTTCTTTCCTCCTGGGCTTTCATTGAGGAAATTCTAAGCATCTGGGCTAAATACATATATCAGTGGTGGTGCTGGATCTTGCCTTTTACCTCAGGTATGTGGGTGCTTGCAGAGGTTGTATTTCCAGGGCATAGTCTATTTTTCTGAATAAAAGAAAAAATCTCTGCAACATCAGAGGTACAATGTGTAAATACCTATAGAGAATGGGAGTCGGTGATGGATCACATGATCTATGAGCCCGTGAATAATTGTTGCTCAGAGACAAAATGATTCCAATTCAGTTCTCAACCATCCAATAGTTATGTGTGCAGGAATTGCTCCCAACATTCTTTGCAGGGTGATTTTTTGGAGGAAGCCCTCTCCATAAACTGTCAGTCCTTCATCTCTACACAAAATGCTGATATTCTGGTTTTGATCCCACTGAAATTGTCATTAACTTGTTTACCACTGCTACTGTGAGGTGGGAGAAAAGACAAGAGATTTACAGTATGTAAAGTGAAAGGGCCTGGCATGCGGGAGGTTGGTTTGGAAGAGTGTGGGATTTTCTGTCTCATTTAGGAGATGACAGGCCTTTTCTCACTCCAGGGCTTCATCCTGGGCCTTAAGCAACTTTGGTTTCCATGTATGGCTTGGCTGCCAGTTGACCTGCATTGTACATACCACCTGCAGTCACAGAAAGGCCACATGAACTCTCAATACCCTCATGGTTGTCATGGCAACTAGAAGTTCTTCAGTTCCTGGCTGTTGTGGAGGAACCTTCAAGAGAACGACTGTCCAAAATGTGCTGGTAGGAGGGAGGAAAAACAGGCAAGTCCTAGGCTTTTTTTTCTTTTTTGTCTAAATGCAATACTATCTTTAGGACGGGAGAAGTGGAGGCAGCATGTGTTGAGGTGGGGGCACCTCTGGGTTTGAAACATCAGACTCCATCCAAAATAAGGAACCCTGCTGAAGCCAGTCAGTTTGCCATACATTCCATGTTCCATAGGGGACGAACTGCACACAAGGCTGCAGCAGGCATGATGATTTCCTGGTAATGGGATACAAGGCAGGCAATTTGTCCCCACCAGTTGTAGTGGACCCGGAAGTGATTCAGGGGTGCCCCAGGGCATGAGGGTCACCTAGACTAGCACAGGCTGCAAGGGAATGGCCCTATGAAGATATTTGTCCTGGTCTGTAAAATGCCAGTACATTCCTGTTTCAAGAAACTGGCCTAGGACCTTTGCAGCCACTCCATTTGATGGCCAGTGACATTTCAGAGCAGATGAGAATGTGGGACCCCTTGCTGGTTTAGGTGAAATTTGAAGTGGAAAACATCATACCAACTCTGATGTGATGCCAAACCTTTCCATTAATGACTGAACAGGAGACATCTGAACCCTGGAATTTACGACTTGTAAGTAGAAGTGAGGAGATGCTCAATGTTGAGAGGAAGAAATTATTCATGGGAATTCATCAATTAGGATGGAGGCTAGCAAGGTGCTGGTAATTCAGGAGATACTTTCTAAGCTCACTCCACTAGCCATGCCCCACCACCTCAACTGTTGCCTTACAATTACAGTGCACTCAGAAATTGTTTTGTGATGATTATCCAAGGGGCCCTTCCACTCACCCTTTGATGCAGAAAGACCTTCACAATGTGTCTTCACTTCAGGTGTAATTCTCTTGACCTGCCCATTGCCTGTCTCAGAATAGACCCGGTGGCACATTCCCATGGACCTGTAAACCGGTAATTGATGGATACACACTACAGGTCATTGTGACAGACCCTGGAACAATCATCCTCCAAGAACTTGAACCTGAAGGATGAAGCTAGTTCCTGATGAGGACAGGATGAACCTTGACCTCAAATGACATAGGAAACCAAGACTTTAACTAACACCTCTGACTCCTGAATGATATCAGCAGAATTTAATTAATGTACTCAGCATCAGTTCATACATATCTTCTAAATGATGTGCATAAGAAAGCACATCACAGAAAACTGAGTGAATTGAGGACCAGGTGCAGATTGGTTTTGCCTACATCTCTCTGTATTCAAGTTGATATTGTGGTTCTGTTGGAAAATATTGATGTGTAGAAGTCAACTTATTTTGCAGAAAGACTGGAGTGTGCCACAGAGAGATTCTCCATCATAAATCCTAGAGTAGTTGACACTTTGAATGTCCTTTCCTGCTGAAAGGCAAAAATGAAGCCCCAGTATGTGCTAAACCTGAACTCTAAAATGTGAAAATGGAGAAGAATCAATTTTAGAGACTGGTGAGCATTTTCATCTTGCAGAGCTCACTGAGTAATTACATTTGCTTAAGCATTAATGAGACCCTGATAACCTCTGCACTCCTTAGAGTTGACTCATCTTCAGGAATAGTACCTATAAAGCAGTTCTGGTCTCTGTGGAAGCACTTTTGACTGGCACTTTTGACAAATACTTGCAGAATATTCTTTTAAGAATGGGCTTCCAATTAAATCTTGTATTTATCCAACCATTTCATGTTCACTTGATTGAGCAGAGGAGGTAATGTCAAGACACTGGAGGGTTGTCATGATCTGAGGAGGCTCTTTAAGGTAGATAACTGTATGTTCCTCAACCTGACTACGTGATATGCTTTGAAGAAATACCACTCCAATGAAAAGTCAAATGATGTCTCTCAAACTCTGTATAGCACTTTGGAGAACAATGCACCCAGAATCTTTTGTTGCAGGTCAATTCCCATTGTCTAGTTTGTAATGATGACAGAAAAATTTCTCCCTGTCCCTATAAGGAACAAGAGTGTTGTAGCTGCTCTGGGAGCAGAAAAGGATCTGAAGGAAGCATGGATGTGTGAGACAGTACGAGAATTAGTCATTTGTAGGAATTACTATATGCTCTGATCTTTGGGAATAAAGGAAATTGAGGGAATCTTTCACACTTTAAAAACAAGTTCTTATTATTCCAAACTGCTCACACCTACTAATTGTTTTCATTATTCCCAGACTTTCCTTGAGAAAATTCTAAACAGTTGTTCGAAATGCATATCCCAGTGGAGTTGCTGGATCTTGCTTTTCATCTCAGGATTGGGTGCTTGGAAGAATGGGATTTCCATCCATAGTCTCTATCTCTGAATAACGGAATATCTCAGCAACTTCTGTTGCACAGTCTGTAAATATGTGTAGGTAATGTGAAAAGGTGATTGATGAGAGAATCTATGAACCCATGAACATTTGTTCAGCAACAAATGATATCCATTCAGTTTTCCGACATGAAGTACTTATGTTTGCAAGAATTCCTCTCAAAATTCTTTGCAGTGAGATTATTTGGAGAAAGTCCTGTCCATTGAATTCTCACTCCTTCATTACTCTGCAAACTGGTGCTACTCTTGCTTGGATCCAAGTATAGAAATGGCTAATGTTTTTTTTTTATGTTTTTTTTTTTCCAATTCTACTGTGATGAGAGAAAAATTGATTAAAACTACACAGTGGAAGGAGATGTCATGTGGCTGTTTTGTATGGAAGGTCGAGGAATTTTGTGGCCCATGTAGGAAATTGCAGGTTTTTTCTGACCCCAGGATTTCTTGGTGGGCCTTAAGCAACTTGTGTTTCCATGAATGGCTTGGCTGGCAGCCTAGCTGCCCAGAATATACCGAATATAGTTATAGAAAGGCAATGGGGCAGTACAATGTTGTAACAGTTGCCATGGCAACAAGATCCTCCACAGATGCTTGGTTTTGTGGAGGAAACTTCAGGAGTAGGGTTTGGTCAGCTGTGATGGTAAGAGGGAAGAGGAAGCAGGAAAGTCCCAGGTGTATTCTTCTTGCCACAAACGTGATACTAAATTTTTAGGAAAGGAGAAGAGGAGTCAGTATGTGCTGTGGGTGGGACCCTTCTGGTTTTGAGACATCCAATTCCATCCTAGATGTATGACCCTGCTTAAGACAGTCATTCTGCCATACCTTTCTTTTCCACTAGGTGGTGATGTGCATACTTGTCTGCAGAAGGCATTATGATTTCCTGGGAGTTGGACACCCTGAAAGCAATTGGTTTCCACATAGCATAGTGGACCAGGGAGTGATGTGTGGGTGCCCGAGCACACGTGCTTAAACAAGAACAGCCCAGGTCACAGGACATTGGTTTAGGAAGACACTTGCCCTGCTCTGCACAATCCACGTACATTGCTGGGTCAGGAAACTAACTAGCCTAGGGCCTTAACACCCACTCCCAATAATGGTAAATGACATTTCAGAGCAGAAGAGAATGAGGAACAGCTAGGAGGTTTAGGTGATATTTGAACTGGAAAACATCACCAAATCTGGAGTGATGCCAACCTTTTCCATGTATGCCTGAACAGGAGATAGCTGAATCCTAGGATTTAGGACTCATAAGTAGAAGTGAGAAGCTGCTGAGTTCCCCAATGGTGAGAAGAGTGACTTAATCATGAATCAATTAGGAAGGAAGCTAGCAATTTGCTGGCAATCGAGGAGAGACAGTTGATACTCTACTACCGAGTCCCACCAACTCAGATGTTGCCTAACAATTGGAAGGCACTCTGAAATTGTCTTGATATAATTATACAAGGGGCCCTTCCACTCACCCTTTGATGGAGAAACACCTGTGCAATGTGTCTTCATTTAAGGTATATTTCTTTTCTTCTACCTATGACCTGCCTGAGAAAATGTCCTCTGGCCCATTTCCATGGACCCCTTAACCAGTAGCTGGTAGATGCAGATGCAGGTAAGTGCCACTGACCCTGGCAAAATGATCCTCCAAGAATTTGAAGTTGAGGGTAGTAACAACAGGCTGATGAAGACAGGATGAACCTAGACCTCAAATGAAACAGGAAAATCAGTCTTTACATAACCCCAGTGTCTCCTGAATAATATCAGCAGAAGTTCATTCATGTATCCAGCATAATTTCATCCAAGTCTTTAATAAATGTTATCTGTAAAAATGCAAAGCACCAAAAAAATTGAATGCAGCTGAGTTTTGCCTACATCTCTCTCTTTTCAAGTTGATATTTTAGTTGTGTCAGAAAACATCGAGGTGTAGAACTTCCCTTCTTTTGCCAAGAGACTAGAGTGTGCCCCAGAAAAATTCTCCACTGCAAACCCTAGTGCAGGTACATTCCCTTAGTCAGAGAAGCAGACGTTGCTCAGGAAATCCACTTTTTCCAAGCACTGACATACCTGAAGTAAAAAGCAAGATCCAGAAACTCCAGTTGGATATAAATTTTGTTCCACTGGTTAGATTTTCCTGAAGGAAAAACCGGGGAGGAATGAAAACAGAGACAGGTGTGAGCAGTTGGGATCATAGGGCTTGGTGTTCAGGTGGGAAAAATTCCCTCAATTTCCTGTGGACCCAACGATCAGAAAATATAATAATTCCTACAAATGCCTACTTCTCCTGCTGCCACATGCTTTAATGCTTTCCTCAGATAATAGTCTGCTCATTGAGCAGTGACAATACTCTTATTCCTTAAAGGGACTTGGATAAATGTCTCTCTCCTCATTACTATCTAGACATCGGGATTTGACCTGCAGCAAATTTTTTTTTGCTAGATTGTTCATAAAAGTGATCTACAGAATTTGATGGAAATTATTTGGATCTGCTTGGGTTGGTTTATCTGCAAAGCATATCCCATAGTAAGGTGTGCAGAATATGCAGTCATCTTCCTTAAGAGCCTCTTCAGATAATGCAACCCTCCAGTGTCTCAACAATTCCTGCTCTGAACAACGAAGTGGACACAATATGGTTGGATACATATCAGATTTAATTGGAAGCCCATTCTAATAAGAGTATTTGGCAAGCATTTGTGTGTCAACCAAAGTGCTTCCCCTGAGTCCTGGATTTCTTGAGAGGCAGTATTCTGGATGATGAGACAACTCTGTGTAACATTGATGTTATAACTCTCTGATTAATATGTTGGTGAGTGGATTCAATCAGTGAATTGTATAACATGAAAATGCTCAGCAGAGTCACAAATTGTTTCTTTTCCAAGTTACCATTTGAAGTTCAGGTTTAGCACATATTGGGACTAAATTGTTTCCTTTCAGCAAGAAAGAACATTCAAAATTTCACCTTCACTTGTGTTTGTGGAGAAGCTTTCTTTGTGCACACCATTCTCTCTGCCAAAGAAGTGGACGTCTACACCTCATCATTTTCCAATACATCCACAATGTCAATTTGAAAACAGAGAGATATAGAAATACACAGTGGCACATGGCCTTTGATTTACTCAGTGTCTTTTGCACTGCATTTTGATATACATCATTTTTTAAAGATTTGCATGAATTGGTGCTGAATACAGGAATTAAGGTCTGCAGATATAATTCAGAAGCCACAGGGTTCATGTAAAACATTATTTCCCTGTATTATTCAAGGCCCAGCTTCATCCTGTCCTCATCATTCACTTATTTCATTCCTCATTATCAGGTTTTTTGAGGATGGTTGGGTCAGGGTTTGTGATGTTGACCTAGAATATTCATCCTCCAGCTGCTGGTTCAGGGGACCTTGTAAATGTCCAGAGTTCCTTTCCTCACACAAGCAGTATGTAGTTCAAGACAATTACCCAGTAAGTGTAGTCACAAGGTATTTCTTCATCAAGGGGTGAGTGGAAGGGCCCCTTGGAAACTCATAGCAAGACAGTTTGTGAGTGCACCATAATTGAATGTCAAAAGAAGTGGTGGTGGGGCCTGCCTGTGGTGTGAACATAGAAAGTCTCTTCTCCATTGCCAACAAACTGCTAGGCTCCTTCCTAAATTACTTGTGCTTTTTCCCTCCTCTCAACATTTGAGATATTAGCATCTGATTAATCTACTTAGAAATCCTAGTCCCCAGGTTCCAACTGACTCCTGTTGGTGATTTGTGGAAAGGTTTTCATTACACCAGAGATATTTTGTTATCCTAGTCATATTTTACCTACCCCTGCATACTGCTCTCATGATTCTATGCTCTAAAATGTCATCCATCTTCCATAATTGTGAGTGACTGCTGAGGCCCCAGACCAGTTTCCTGACTCAGCAATGAACCGGCTGAGTCCAGAACAGGACAATTTTCTTCATAGGTCCATGAACCGTGGTTTAGACTGAATTTGGTGGCCCATGCATCCTCAGGCATCCCTGCATTACTCCCTGGTTCTCTGCACCTGATGGGGACCAATGGCATACAGCAGGCCATTGATTTCCTTCCCAGGAAATCATGATGCATCTTGTGGTCAAGTGAGCACATCAGCCCTTCTCAGACATGGATTGTATAGCAGCTTGTCAGTCTTCAGAAGGCTCCTTACCTCGGATGGAGTTGGATGTCCCAAAGCCAGAGCAGCACTGCCCACAACACATGCTTATTCCTCTTCACCTGTCCTAAGAGGATAGGATTGCTTTTGCAACAAAGAAGACACCACTGGGACTTAGTAGTTTCCTAGTCCCTATTTCCAGCAAAGCTGGGACAGCCCTTTTCTTGATGGTTCCTCTGCAGTTTTCAAGTCTGAAGAGATTTCAGTTGCCATGGTGAATCAAGACATCATTGTGCTGTCCTAAGGCCGTTTTTTGACTGCAGGAAATATGTGCCATGCAGCAAGGATAACAGCCAAGCCATTCATGTTAATCCATGTTACTCAAATTTAGCATGAAGCACTGCAGTGAAAGACAGCTTACATTCTCCTCATGAGCCAGAAAATTCCACTCCCTTCCAATCCAATCACCTGCATGTTATCCCCTTCCACTCTACATAATGCAGCTATTTTCTTTGGTTCTCATGTCCAAGGAGAACTAGTAAACAAGTTAGGCAATTCTTGAGTGGGAACCAATTAGGACAGCAGCATTTTGGGGAGTAATGGAGGATTGACTGTTCATTGGACTGAAGGTGCTGCAAATAATGTATCTGCAAAGAATGTTGAAAGAAGTTTCTGCATCCATCATTACTAGATGTTTGAAAACTGAATGGGGATTATTCATCCCTGAATAAATAATACTCATGTGTTCTGACATCCTGTCAGCCATCACCTCTTCCCATTCCATATACATATTTGCAGACTGTGCCTCAAGATGTTGCTTATACATTCCCTTATTCAGAGAAGCAGACGTTGCCCAGGAAATACATATTTTCCAAGCACCCACATACCTGAAGTGAGAAGCACGATCCAGCACCTCCAGTTGGATATGCATTTGGCCTCAAAGGTTAAACTTTCCTCAAGGAAAGCCTGAGAGGAATGAAAACAATAAGAAAGATGTGAGCAGTTGGAATTATAAGAGTTTGGTGTTCAGGTGTGAAAATTTTGCTCAATTTCCTGTGTTTCCAATGATCAGAACATAAAATAATTCCTACAAATGCCTACTCCTACTGCTACATGATTCCATGCTTCACTCAGGAAATTGCTCATTAAGAAGCTACCATATTCTTATTCCTTAAAAGGACAGAAAAATATTTCTCTCCACATTACTACCTAGAGATTGGGATTTGATCTGCAACAAAAAAAAATTGCTGCTTGATTGTTCATAAACGTAATCTACAGAATTTGATAGAAATTTTTGGATCTGCCTGGGTTGGTTTGTATGCATAGCATATCCCATAGTCAGGTCAGCAGAACATGCAGTCATCTACCTTAAGGAGCCATTTCAGATAATGTTAACACTCCAGTATCTCAACATTTCTTCCATTGAACAATCAGTGAACAAAAATGGTTGGATAAGTATCAGATTTAATTGGAAGCCTATTCTAACCAGAGTGATCAGCAAGGATCTGTGTGCCAGCCAAAGTGCTTCACCTGATTCCTGGATTTCTTAAGAAGCAGTACTCCTGAAGATAGACAACTCTGACAAACATAGCGGTTATTAATATCTTGTCCTGTCCTCATCTGGCACATGTTACATACCTGAGTTTCATGTTCTTGGAGGATGGTTGTGCCATGGTCTGTGAAATTGATTCCTAGTTTTCATCTTTCTGCTCCTTGTTACAGAGTTCATGTCAATGTGCCAGAGTGGCATTTCTCAATCAATAGGCAGTTCAAGAGAATTACCTCTCAAGTGAAGTTACATTGTGAAAGTATTTCTGCATCAAAGCGTGAGGGGGAGGGCCCCTTAGAAAATCATACCAAGACAATTTCTGAGTGCTCTGTAATTGTAAGGCAACCGACGACATGGTGGGGCCTGACCTGTGTTGTGAGCATAGAATATCTCTCCTCGATTGTCAGAAACATGCTAGAATCCTTCCCAAATTAATAGTGTTCAACTCCCTCCTCTCAACATTGGGGACATCAGAATCTCCTTACTTCTGCTTAGAACCCTTAAGTCCCAGGTTGCAACTGTCTCCTGGCAGCCATTCATGGAAAGGTTTGGCATCATATCAGAGATATTGTGATGTTTTTCAGTATCACCGACTTCTCCATTCTGCCTGCATGCTTCTCTGCTCTGAAATTTCATACATACGCCATAATTGCAAGTGGCTGTTGAAGCCCTAGACCAGGTTCCTGAGTCAGCAATGTACTGGGTGAGTCTGAACCCAGACCAGTGTCTTCAAAGGGCTATGCACCTGTCACTTGGGCTAGGCTGGGTGCCCATTCATCCTCAGACAACCCCACATTACTCCCTGGTTCACTAAACCTGATGGGGACCAATTGCCTGCAACAGGTTCCCCATTCCCAGGATATGATGATGCTACCTGAGGCCACGTGATCACATTGGCCCCTCAAGGACATGGACCATATGGCAGCCTGTCAGGCTTCAGCAGTGTCCCTTATCTTGGATGGAATCAGGTGCCTCAAGGATAGATTGGCCCGTCTCACAACATATGCTTTTTCCTCTTCTCCTGTCATAAGAGGTTAGGTTTGCTTTTTTGGCAGAAATCCCTCAGTCTTACTGCTTCCACCTCCCTCTTACCAGCATACCTGGGCCACCAATTTCCATGAATTTTTCTTGGCAGCAGCCAACATCAAAAGTGGATCTGGTTGTCATTGCAATCATGATGGCATTGTGCTGTTATATGATTTTCTGTGATGGCATGTTGTATTTCCAGCACAATCAAGATGGCAGCCAAACCATTCTTGGAGACCTAAGTTGCCCAACACCCATCAAGAAGCCCTGGGGAGCAAGAAAATCTGCATTTTCCTACATGAACCAGAAAATTCCATGACTTTTAAAACCAAACTCCTGAATGCCAGCCCCTTCCACTCCATAGTGTAGTTCTATTCTCCTTTGTTCTCATGTCCCTGGAACACTGGTAAGAAAGATAGGTATTTCTTGAGTTGGGTAAAAACCAGTGCAGCAGCATTTTGCAGAGAATAAAGGACTGACAGTCCAATGGACAGGATTTTCTGCAAATAATCTCACTGCAAAAATGTTGAGAGGAATGTCTGCACACATAACTATTGTAGGTTTGAAAACTAAATGGGATTATTTACCTCTGAGCAAATGGTATTCATAAATTCACAGGCCCAGTGATCCATCTCTTATCATTCCCTATACATATTTACAGTCTGTGCCTCGTGAAATTGCGGAAACATTCCCTTTGTCATAAAACAGACTTTTCCTAGCAAATCCATATTTCTAAGCAGCCACATACCTGTGGCTACAACCAAGATCCAGAACCTCCACTGGTATATGCATTTGACACTGCTGTTTACATATTCCTCAAAGAAAAACCCAAAAGGAATGACAACAATGAAAAAGGTGTGAGGAATTTGGTTTTGTAAGGGTTTTGTGTTCAGATGTGAATGATTCTGTCAATTTCCTGTGGTCCCAAACATCAGAGCAAAAAGTATTTCCTACAAATGTCCACTTCTCCTACTGCTACAATATTCCATGCTTCCCTGGGATAACTGTTTGTTCCTTGAGTAGCTACAACAATCTAGTTCCTTAAAGGGACAGGTATAAAACTTTATCTCCTCAATACTCCCTAAGTATTGGGATTTGACCTGCAACAGAGCATGCTGGCTGGATTTCGTTAAAAGCTATTTACAGAACTTGAAAGAAATTTTTAACTCTGTCTGGGATGATCTTTATGCAAAGCAAATCCCAAAACCAGGACTGCAGAACAGGCAGTCATTTACCTAAAAGTGCCTCTTCAGATCATGCCAACTCCCCAGTATCTCAACATTACCTCCTCTGATAAATGAAGTGAACAGAATGTGGTTGGAAAACTATCAGATTTAGTTGGAAGACCACTCTAAAGAGAGTATACTTCAAGCACTTGTATGCCAGGCAAAAGTGCTTCAGCAGAGACCAAGATGTCTTAAAAGGCAGTATTCCCCAAGATGAGACAACTCTGAGGAATGTGGAGATTATAACAGTCTCATGAGTATGCTGATAATTGGATCAAATCAGCAAGTTGTACAAGAAGAAAATGCTCACCAGTGTCTAAAATTAAATCCATTTCATTTTTCCTTTTTGAAGTTCAGATTTAGCCAATATTGGGACTACATTATCAACTTTCAGCAAAAAAAGGGCAATCAAAATATCACCTTCACTAGGGTTTGGGATGGAGAAGCTTTCTGAGGTGCACTCCAGTATTTCTGCCAAGGAAGTGGACTTCTACACCTCACCATTTTCCTACACAACCACAATATCAACCTGAAAAAATAGACTTGTAGACAAAACACAGCTGCACATGGCCATTGATTTACTCAGTATTGTGCTTTGAATTTTTACAGATAATTTATTAGAGACTTCTATGTATTCATGCTGAAAACATGAAGTAACTTCTGCTGATGTTATTCAGGAGTCAAAGGGTTTATGTAAAGTCTCATTTCCCTGTATTATTCTAGGCCCAGTTCATACTGTCCTTATCAGGCACTTGTTTCATCTTGCAGTTTCATGCTCTTGGAGGATGGATGTGCCAGGGACAGTGACACTGAACTGTAGTCTGCCTCTTCCAGCTACTGTTTCAGGGGTCCTTGGAAATGTGCCAGAGTGTCTTTTATCAGACAGGCAATAGGCAGTTCATGAGAATTACCGCTTAATTGAAGTTAAATTGTGAAAATATTTCTGCATCGGTGAGAGTGGAAAGGCCCCTTGAAACATCATAAGAAGACAGTTTCTGAGTGCACCATAATTGTAAGGCAGCAGAAGGGTTGGTGAGGCCTGGCTGGTGGTGTGAGCATAGACTGTCTCTGCTCATAGCCAACAACCTGCTTGGCTCCTTCCTAATTGAATATTGATTAACTACCTCCCTTGGACATTGGAGAGATCAGCACATTCTTACTTCTACTTAGTAGTCCTAAATCCCAGGTTCAAACACTCTCCTGATGGGGCATTCATGGAAAGTTTGGCATTACACCAGAACTGGTGTGATGTTTTCCTATTCAAACTTCACCTAACTCACTGAACTGCCCCGCAAACTCCTCTGCTCTGAAATGTCATACATGGGACATCATTGCCAGCATCTTCTTAGGCCCTAGGCCAGTTTCCTAACTCAGAAATGCAGCAGGGAGTGCAGACCAGGACCAGTGTCTTCATAGGACCATGCTGCTGTGGCCTCGGTTAGGCTTGCTGACCCACCCATCCACAGGCATCCCCGCATCACTCCCTTGTTCACTATGCCTTGTGAGGACAAATTATCTGGAGCAGTTTCCCCATTCCTGGGATATCATGATGCCTCTAGCAGCCAGGGGAGCACATCTGTCTCTCATGGATCTGGATGTTATGTCAGCCTGTAAGGATTCAACATTCTCCCTTCTTTTGGATGGAGTCAAACATGCCAAAGCCAGAAGGGTCATGCCCAGAACACATGCTTAGACTTCTCCTCCTGACCTAAAATGTTAGAATTGCTTTTGTGGCAAACTAAAGACAACTGGGACTTACCTGCTGCCTCTTGCCACCTCCGAGCACAGCTAGTACTGCCCTTTTCTTGACCGTGCCTCTGCAGCAGCCAGGAATTGAAAATGTTTTGGTTGCAATGGCAACAGTGACACCAATGTGCTATCATAGGGTCTTTCTTTGACTGCAGGCAGCATGTGCAGGACAGCTACGATGGCAGCCAAGCCTTTCAAGGAAACCCAAATTGCCCATGGGCCAGAAACAAGAACTGGGGAAAGAAAAAAATCTGCATTCTCCAACAGGAGCCAGAAAATTCCACACCAGTCCAATCCAAACTCCCATATGCTAGCCCCTTCCACTCTACATACTGTAGCTCTCCTGTCTTTTGCTCTCATGGCCCAAGATCACTGGTGTAAAAAGTAGATATTTCTTGAATGGAATCCAACCAGGACATCCACATTTTAGGGAGAAATGTAGGACTGACATTTCAATGGTCAGGACTTTCTGCAAATAATCTCACTGCAAAGAATTTTGAGAGGAATCTCTGCATACGTAACAAATGGAAGTTTGAAAACTGAATGGGAATTATTTATCTCTGGGCAAATATTATTCATAGGTTCTTAGATCCTGGAATCCATCATCCCTTACTTTTCCCTATACATATTTACAGACTGTGCCTCATGAAGTTGCAGAGACATTCCTTTATTCAGAAAAACTGACATTGCCCAGGAAATCCACATTTTCCAAGCACCCACATACCTGAGGTGAAAAACAAGATCCAGCACCTCCACTGGGATATGCATTTGTCTCGACTGGGTATGTTTTCCTCAAGGAAGAACCCAGGGGAAAAGAAAAGAATGAGACAGATGTGAGCAGTTTGGGATTGTAAGGGTTTGGTGTTCAGGTGTCAATAATTCCCTCAAATTCCTGTTATCCCAAAGATCAGAGCATATAATATATCTTAAAATGCCTATTTCTCCTAAAGCCACATGACTCCTTGCTTCTCAATGGTCTGCTGATTGATCAGCTACAACACTCTTGTTCCTTAAAGGGAGAGTTATGCATCCTTCTATCCTCTTACTCATTAGACATTGGGTTTTCACCTGCTACAAAGGATGTTGCCTGGATTGTTCTCAAAGGTGATCTACATAATTTGATAGAAAATATTTGTCTCTGCTTGGTGTGGATTTTCTGCAAAGTATAACGCATACTCAGGTCTGTAGAACATGAAGTCATCTACCTTAGGAAACCTATTAAGAGAATGCCAACCCTCCAGTGTCTCAATATTTCATCCTCTGACCATTCCAGTGAACATAAATGGTTGCATAAATATAAGATTTAATTAAAAGCCCATTCTAAAGAGAGTATTCAGCAAGCCTCTGTGTGGCCAAAAAGAAAAAAAGAGCTTCTGCTGAGTCCCAGATACCTTAAGAGGCAGTATTCCTGAAATTGCAACATCCTGAGAAATGTAGAAGTTATAATGGTCTCATTAATATGCTAGAAAGTGGATTGAATGAGCAAGTTCTACAAGATTAAAATGCTCACCAGGGTAAGCACTTTCTTTTCAATTTTCCCAATTTGAAGTTCAATTTTGGTGCATATTGGGAATTGATTGTTGCCTTTCAGCAAGATCGGACTTTGAAAATGTACTCTGCATTAGGGTTACTGAATTAGAAACTTTCTGTGACATACTTCAGTCTCTTTGCCAAAGTAGTGTCCTTCTACACCTCAATACTTTCCAAAACAACCACGATATCAAATTTATAGCAGAGAGATGTAGACAAAACACAGCTGCACATGGCCCTGGGCTTACTCAGTTTTTGTTTTCATTTTTACAGCCATAATTTACAAAATACTTGTATGAATTTTCACTGATTACATGAAATAACTTTGACCAATTTCATTCAGGAGCCACAAGGCTTAGGTAAAGGCTTCCTTCCAAGTATCATTCATGTACCATATTCATCCTGTCCTCATCAGGCACCTGTTCCATATTCAGTTTTGTGTTAATGGAAGTTGGATTTTCCAGGGTCTGTGACATTGACCTCTAGTCCACATATACCAGCTGCTGTTTAAGGGGTCCTTAGAAATGTGCCAGAGTGCCTTTTCTCACACAGGACATAGGCATTTAAAGAGAATTTTACCTAAAGTGAAGACACACGGTGAAGGTGTTTCTGCTAAAAAGGTTGAGTGTAAGGGCCACTTGGAAAACCACAGCAATGCAATTTCTAAGTGCACCATAATTGGAAGGCAACTGATGAGGTGGTGGGGCCTGGCTGGTGATGTGAGCATAGACTGTCTCTCTTTGATTACAAGCAACAAGTTAACCTCTTTCCTAATTAATTGGTGATTAATTCCTTCCTCTCCACATTGGGAGATCAGCATCTCCTTACTTCTACTTAGAATTCCTAAATCCAAATTTCCAACTGTTTCAAGTTGGGAAATTTGTGGAATGCTTTGACATTACACCAGATTTGTTGTGATGTTTTCCAGTTTAAAATTCAATTAACCAAGCCAGGTGCTGCATATACTCCTCTGCTATGAAATGGCATCCATCTGTGATCATTAGGAGTGCCCCCTAAGGTCCTAGTCCAGTTTTCTGACATAACAATATATGGCATGAGCTCATAACAGGATGAATGTTTTCCTATGGACATATCCATGTGGCCTTGTCTAGGTTTGTTGAACCACACATTCTCAGACACACCCACATCACTCCCTTGTCCACTCCAGCTGTGGGAGACCAATTGTCTTTACCAAAGACCCCATTCCCAGGAAATCATGATGACTGCTGCAGCCAAGTGAGCATATCTGCCACAAATGGATGAGGATAGTATGGTATGCTGTCAGACTTCAGCATTCTCCCTTATCTTGGAGTCAGGTGTCTCAATGCAAGAGGGGCCTGGCCTAAAACACATGCTGATTCCACTTCTCTTGTGCTCAGAGGGTAGGATCCCTATTGTGACAAACAAAAGACACCTGGGTCTTAACAAAAGACACCTGGGTCTTACCTTCTTCTGCTTCCCTCCTAAGACACAACTGGCCCAGCATTTTTCTTCTACGATGCCCTGCATCACCCAGAGCCTGAAGAGGTTCCAATTGCATGACAACAGTTACTTGATTGTGTTGTCAAATGGCCTTTCTGTGACTGCAGGCTTTTCTGTGACTGCAGACAGCACAGAATGATGACAGCCAATGTATACATGGAAACTCAAATTGCCCAAGACAAGAAACAAGCCCTGAGGACAGAGGAAAAACCTGCTGTCATCTACATGAGCCAGAAAATTCCAAGCCCTTCCAAACCAAACTCCCATACGCTATCCCCTTCCACTCAGCATAATGCAGCTATCCTCTCATTGGCTCTCATGTCCCAGGAGTAGTGGTAAGAAAGTTAGGCATTTCTTGAGTTGAATCCAAAAAGGACAGCAGCAATTTTTGGAGAAATTTAGGACTGAAAAATTAATTAACAGGACGTTCTGCAAATAATCTCACTGCTGAGAAAATTGAGAGGAATTTATGCATTCATAAATACTCAATGTTTGGAAACCAAATGGTCATTTTTTACTTCTGAGCAAATAATATTCAAACATCCAGTGATCCATCACCTCTTCCCATTTCCTATACATATTTACAGACTGTGCCTTA
>JAJEJO010045787.1:0-39687 GCA_020662805.1 Glaucomys volans | reverse complement strand
AAAAAAATGTTCTTGTACCCTATCATGGAGGTCTGAGGTAACTTGCTCTAACATGTTATGTTAGTTGTAAATTTTGGCCACATGAATTCCTTGTGAAGAGGAGATGACTTCTAAACTAAGCAAGTGCTGTTCAAAATTCTGAGGCAGGCAAAGAAAAATATTTTGAGCATTAATTTTTATTTATTATTACTATTAAAACAATGCTCTAAGTTTTAAAAATAGGTAAGTAGAATAATGGATCTTCCACTGCTAATGATGTCCAAGTACCTATTCCAGAAGCCTGTGAATATATTCCTCTCATGACTAAAAAGAGTTTGCAATGTGATCAAACTAATGTTTTTGAGATGTGATTATTCTGGGTTATCCAGATGGGATCTGTATAATCAGAAAAGCCTGTTAAAGGATGGAAGAAGGAGTCAGGAAGATCAAGAAAGATATGAGACAATGAAAACAGAGGTTGGGGGGGTGTGATTGCTGGAAGAGGGGTAAGCTGAGGGATTCAGGAGTGCTCTAGAACCTAGAAAAGATGAAAGAGATTGTCATGGCCCTGCTGATACTTTGATGTTGGTCTAGTGAACCTGTTTCAGATTTCTAACCTCCAGCACTGCAAGATAATAAATGTTGTTTTAAGGCACTGAAACTGTGATCATTTGTTACAGCAGCAACAGGAAACTAATATATAGAGAGAAGGCAAAATAAATTGGTGTAAGAAAAAAATACTAAAGAAAAGGAGCAAGGAGGGACACACTGGAAACAAGAAAAATAAGAAAACAGAGTTGTGGAGACAGGTATTGGTGGATGCAGTGTACCTGGCCTGCCCTGTCTCCTGCGAGCCCACAGAATGTAGAAATATGGAGGAACTGGGAAGAGGGAGAGAGTGATGAGCCTAAGGACAGACAGAAGAGCATTTCCTTCCTAGTTGGCTCAGCTTGCACCCTCTCAAAACAGATTCTGAGATAAAGGCTTAGATTGATGGAAGGAGGATGAAATAGGCAGGAGGGAGAGCTGGTCCCAGTCTGCATCACTGAGGTGGACACTGCTACAGGTGGCTGGTGCATGACCAGGTCAAATGTGAAGCCATGCAGACCCAGTGAGAGAAGCTCTTGCTTTTGGCCCATGCACAGCGTCCATACACTCTTCTGCTCCTCAGATTAATTTCTATTAACTAGTTGCTCCTTTAGTGTTCAACTCATCTTGGGTAAGGATGATTTTCACCAAATAATCACAAATGCACAACCACTGTGAGTTTCTGAGGGTTGTGTGAGGAAAATAGGTCATCTGGGAGAAAGTCCATCCTGGCTGAGTCATGATGCACAAGGAGACTAAAAAGTTGGAGAGAAAAATCCAGAAGAAAAATACGGTTCACACAGAAGGTATGGGGTCTCCCCAAATATTTGTTTTTTTCTATGAACTTTAGTGGCTGCCAGCATGCTGGTGCCTACCCCTGGGTATTGTGACTGTGTGGTTGCCACCATTGGAATCCTGTCCTCCTTTACTCTGCTTTCTCCTGAAGGAATTCTCCCTGGACAGCTTATGTGACAGAACAGGGAGCAAGGTTTTTAGGGAATGCTATTGGACTTAGCATGCTCACTGACATGAGGGGATAGTCCTGATTCCAATTCAGGCACTCGGTGTCCCTTTGTGTCCCCACCCCTTCTCACCACTGTGGCATTTTTATGATTTTATCCAACTCATGTCACTAAACAACTCATTTCCTATGACCAGCAATGGGTATTATCTGGACAGATGTGAGATTTGCTTCCATTTCAGATATTTGTGTGTGAGGAGGAGGGTATTGAGTAAGGTCTTTCTTAAATCTTATTTTGTTTTAGTGATTTCTTGGAATTTTTTAACACATGCCCATGAACACAGGAAAGCCCCCAGATGAGTGTGGGCACTCCCAACTACCTAGCAGCAGGAATCTTTCTCAGATCCCTCTGCGTTCTCTTTTTTATGTATAGGTTTTTAAAGTAGCCTCTGTGCCCTCTTGGGTTACCAGGGGTAGGACTCAGCATCCATAGATAGGGAAAATGCCAATATTACATGCATTTTGTTGGCCATTTAGAGAAAAGGGGGAAAGGGAGACCAAAAAGGGATACAGATCTCTCCAGGTGGAAATGCAAGACAAGAACTATTTTCATTACAAGAATCACAAATGAGAGAAGTTTTGATTCCCCTCAAAGCCTCACCTAGGAAAGTCAGGACTTTTGGGAAGTAGCTGCATCCCCAGACTTTACTGGGAGGGGTTCTAGGCTCTGACCTCTAATCTTTCATGGTGTTCAGATATTGTATTCTATAGAGGTGGAGACCATGCCATGATATCACTTGCTTTTTAATTTCCTCTTGCTGGTCATATGGGAAAATTGTACTTCCAGTGTCCCTTGCAGTTGAGATGAGATCATGTGACTAGTTCTGGCCAAGGAGATATGTGTCTCTTCCAGGCTGAAACAGGGGTAAGTGGGAATGAGGTCTACAGGTTATCTCATTCTCTACTGTAGGGACCCTGAATGCTATATGTTGAGACTTTAGATTATAATATGACAGAGCCTCCATAAACCTGCATCCCTGCAAGGCTGTGTGGTTCAAAGACCCCCACCAGCCCACTTTGGAGAAGTACCATGGGGGATAAATGAATCTTCATTGGGCAAGACCACTGAGATTTTGAAATTAACTTGTTGCTTCAGCATAATCTTACTTATCCAACCTAATCCCAAGTAGAGCTCATATGGTAGTTCTTTTTCAAACTTGTGTCATGTAGTGATGGTGAGGACATTCATTCTCCTCTCTTCTAGATATTTTGAGATATATAATGCATTATTTTAATTACATTCACCCTGATATGCCATGGAACCCCAGAATTTATTCCTCCTATTCAACTGTAAGATCATATCAACTGACAACTTCTTTCCATCTCCTTTTTCCTCTCCTCTCTCCAGCTTTTGATAGCCACCATTCTATTTTCAACTTCTGGGAGATCAATTTTTAAAATTTCCATAAATGAGTGAGATCATGCAGTGTTTGTCTTTCTACTTCTGGCTTACTTCACTTGATATAATGTCCTTAAGGTCCATCCGTGTTGTCTCAATTGACAGTATTTCATGTTTAATGGCTGAAGAGTATTCCATTGTGTATATGCACCACATTGTTTTTATCTATTGGTCTGTTGATTAACATTTATGTTGGTTCCACTTATAGGACTATGTGGTAGTTTTGAAGCTTTGCAAAAAAAAAATTTCTCATTGAAATGTCACACGCTTTCTTTTCTTTCCTTTTCAATACAATTCCAAGTGCTTATTCTATGCCAAGACTAGTTGTAGAGAGACTCCCTGGAAGGAAAACAAAAGGCAAGAGAAGTAATGCTTTATTGGAGTGTTTTGAGCTTGTCTTCCTGGGGTATGAATCAGGGGTGGAGTAAATGGAGGCTGACATGGGTTTTGGTCACACGGCACTTTAGGGAGGGATTTCTAGGGCAGGATACATTCCATTGCAAAGATTGCACTTCTGCTCACAGTGGTCTTCCTTACTTGTAATAGCATCTATGTTGCTACTCTATATAAAACAGAAGAGAACCCTTATTTACACCTGCCCTGTGTCTTCAGGGCAAAGAGAAACAGGACAAATTAGAGAGAGTAGTGAGAAAGAGCTCTTTGGTCAGAGTGGCATAGCACAGATTTAGATTTGAGTATGCATTTTAAAGCAGTTGTGTGAGGGAAAACTCATTTTCCCTTCAAGTCTGAACTCTCCCCCCGCACTTTTTTTTTTTATTTTCCCTTAGTGATCTGCTTTCCAGCCCCCAGCTCAATGACAGAGCACGGTCAGCTCATTTGTGCTCCCCAGGTCAGTGCTGCAGCAGCTTCTTCTGTCCTCTTCTTGGTGCAGCTCTAGGCCCTCACTGTGGGCCTGGATCCTGCTGCTTCATTCTTATTCCCTTTACACTCAAGTATGGCTCATCTGCTTTCTATCTGTTTCTGCTGCCTCTGTCCAACCCACAGCTGCTGGTGAAAGAACTCCTGGTCTGTGCTTGATTTGGATACCAGACAGAGAACAAAGGACTGCTAGTAGGAAGAGGAACAGTCAGGGGCCACGGGTATCATGGGAAACTGTCTTGATGCAGGGATAAGCAGAGAAGCTGACTGGGGAGGAGACCATGAGAGGAGGAACAAGGGATGAATCTGGAGAGGGCTGAAGAGGTTGATGGAGCCAGGGCTTGCCTGCTAACAAGGGGTTCAGACTTGGCCTACCTAGCAGCAGGGAGCCCCCTGGATTCCTGAAGCCAGAATGGGTGATCCTGGGAGGTTCCTCTGACACTTGGGGGTAGGCTAGTTTAAAATATCACTGACTAAAGAATCAATGAAATTGTTCAAAGGATTTGCAGTCATGAAAAGCAGGAGTCTTCCAAAAAATTTCAGGGGTATAAATTTTTAAATATTTAAATATTTCCAATTATTTTTTTTAGTCAGCATAAGTAATTATATATATTTATTGGGTATGGTGCAGTATTTTAATACATGTGCACAATGTGTAATGATCAAATTAAGAGAGCTAGCTTATCTATCCTCACAGATATTCACCAACTCTTTGTTTGGGAGCATTCAAGATCCTTGCTACTAGTTATTTTGAAATAGCTAAATATTGTGAACTGTATTTACCCTACTGTGCTTATGAATGTTAGAAGTATCCCTCCTATCCAGTTGCACCTCTGCACCCATGAACCATCCTCTCTCTGTCCTCTCCCCCACCCTTCCCAGTCTCAGATGCATAATTGATCACTTAAATTTCAATGCAGATCTTAAGTGATGACAACATAAGCCCTGCTAATGGAATTTATCAGCAAGGTCTGGCTGAAAATAACTGGTTAAAAAGGGAAAACTTCACTCAGGTAATGTTTCAGCTACCCAATTTATTTTTTATCACTCCATCAGGAAGTGGTTTGTATGTTTTAAAGACATGACCCATGAGAAGACATCTTTCTGGATTGACCTGTTTCTTGAAAAGAACATCATTTCAAATGAAAGTCTTAGAGATGGTGGTTTATATGAGAATTAAAAAAATTTTTTTGAAGAATTAGTATATGTCAGGCACTTGTTTAAGAGCTTTACATACAGTAACTCAATCATCTGAGAAACTATGAGGTTGGTCCCATCTTACAGATGGGAGAGGTGAGGCTCAGAAAGGCTAGGGAGAATTCACAATAGCCTTAAAACCAAGCCAAAACAAAACTTGGGAATCAATCTAATAAAAGAGGTGAAAAACCTCTAAACTGAAAACTGTAGAACATTAAAAAAAGAAAATTATTGATGATGGAAAGACCTCCCATATTCTTGGATAGTCAGAATAAATATTGTCAAAATGGTCATACTACCAAAGTGCTATTCAGATTCAGTGCAATTCCCATCAAAATTCCAATGACAGACATCATTGCCCTGTGTACATATATGAATGCGCAGATGGTGTGACTCTACTTTGTGTACAACCAGAGAAACAACAGCTGTACTCCATTTGTGTTCAATGAATCAATAAGCAAATAAAAAAAGTAAAACTAAATCCACCTGAAGTACTGTCAGGATCAAAAAAATAATAAAAAATTAAAAATTAAAAAAAAAATAAAATCTATAGCTAGAAAAAAATTCCAATGACATTCTTCACTGAAATACAAAAAGCTCTCATGAAATTCATTTGGAAAAATAAGAGACCCAGAATAGCTAAAAGCATTCCTTGGCAAAAAAAGCTAAGGAGGAGTCATCACAATACCAGACCTTAAATTATACTACAGAGCTATATTAACCAAACAGCATGGTACTGGCACCAAAACAGGCATGGAAACTAATAGAATATAGTAGAAGACAGAGAGACAAACCCATATAAATACAGTTATCTCACACTAGACAAAAGTGGCAAAAATATATGTTGGAGAAAAGATAGCTTCTTTGCTGGGAAAACTGGAAATCCATATGTAGCAGAATGAAGTTGAACCACTATCTCTCACCCTCAAGAAAACTCAGAGTGAATGAAAGACCTAGGAATTAGACCAGAAACCCTGCATCTGTTCGAAGAAAATGTAGGACCAAAACTCCAACATGTTGGCTCAGGAACTGACTTCCTTAACAAGACTCCTAAAGCACAACAAGTAAAATAAAAAATCAATAACTGGGATGGCATCAAATTAAAAAGCTTTTTCACAGCAAAGGAAGCAGTCAAGTGCATGAAGAGAGAGCCTACAGTATGGAAGAAATCTTTGCCACCTGCTACTCAGGGCATTAATATCTAGGACATACACAGAGTTCAAAGAACCTAACACATACACACATATAAAAACAACCCCCCCCGAAAAAAAAAACACAAAATAACTGAATAAATAGATAGGCAAAGGAATTAAATAGACATTTCTCAAAAGAAATGTTCAAGATGTCTATCAATTAGAGAAATGCAGATTAAAACCATAATAGGGGTAGGGGATTAGAGAAGAATGGAGGAACTTTAGATTATGTAGAGGGAAATGAGAGGGAAGAGGGGTGGGGGTATGAAAGATGGTGAAATGAGACAGACATCATTACCCTGTGAATGTGTATGATTACATGAATGGTGTGAATCTACATCATATACAACCATAGAAATGAAAAGTTGTACCCCATTTGTGTACAGAGAATCAAAATGCAGTCTGTGAGAATAAAAAGAAAATTAAAATTATCCTGAGATTTTATCTCACTCTGTTCAGAAGGGCAATGATTAAGAATACAAGTAATGATAACTGTTGGCAAGGATGTGGAGAAAAGGGTACACTCATACATGACTGATGGTACTGAAAATTGTAAAACCACTCTGGAAAGCAGCATGGAGACTCCTCAAAAAATGAGGAATGGAACCACCATGTGACTGAGCTATCCCACTCCTTCATATATATCCAAAGGATTTAAAATCAGCATACTAGAGTGATGTATCCACATTGATGTTTATAGCAGCTCAATTCACAATAGCTAAACTATGGAACCAACCTAGATGCCCTTCAACAGATGAATGGATAAAGAAAATGTGGTATATATACACAATGGAATATTACTCAGCTTTAAAGAAGAATGACTTTATGGTATTTGGCGGTAAATGAATGGAACTGGAGACTATCATGCTAAGTGAAATAAGCCAGAACCCAAAAGTCAAAAGTTGAATGGTTTCTCTGATGTGTGGAAGGTAATTTAAAACAAGGGGGGAGGGGATTAAAAACAAGACTAGGGAGATTTCTCTGCATTATGCAACTATTACATGGTTAAGGCCTCATTTGAAACCAGGTAGAGTCTATACAACATTTCATTTTTTTTAAGTCAAATGCCTAAGAGTATAACTAAGTCCCTATGGTTTATGACAGCCGTGTCAAAGTCTAGATGTTTCCCAGAGATGAAATAGGGTGGAGTATTAATGGAAAAGTTGTCCATCTTCTTCATCCTGTTATTACTGGTCCAGTGCTGAATTTCCACTTAGGGTATAAAGATAGCATGTGTCCTGTTGATGAGAGTTGACCTGGGGACCTTGCAGGGTAGTCATAGAACAGTGAGAGTGACTTCCACCCTTGGAAGCTGTCAAAATATAGAAAGAAGAATCTTATCACCTCCGCTTAAACAAGCAATTGAGAGAACAGCACTCATCCAAAGGGGACATTGTGTAACACTTCACAGAGTTTTCTGAAACAGCACGAAAGCATGCTTTTTGTACATGGTTGTAAATCACATCTCAGAAGGATGCAAAAAATATCTAATTTGACATTCAAGTAGTCTTTGAAAGTTTAAGGATCATTAGGGGATGTTCAATGAGAGATAAGGGAGTGGATCATAATATGAAGAGAGGGGATGGACACTTGGTGGCAGGGAACTTTAGGGAAGGTTGCTGAAGGAGGTTCTATGAAGGCTCATGGTAGACCATCTGTAAGGGGTGATTATATTCTAATGGGGAAATTTCTCTTTTAGGTAGATTAGTGCAAGCTTTATGAGACTGAACTACTGGAGAAAGATTCTTTTTCTCCATGGGTGAGCACAGTGGAATTTCTTTAGAGCCAAGGTATGAAATTGCTTGCCTACAAGAGAGGGATGGTGTATCCAGTTACAACCTCAATTTCCTTACTCCTGATGTAGAGCTCTCTCCATTGGCTGACCTGTCCATACTTTTGACCTGGTAGACCCAGAGGTCATAAAGATGGTCCAGGGAAGGGCAGTGCATGATGTGATGGAGTTTAAACATCCTAACACTAGGGAAATTTTGTAGTGTGCCTGTGCACCCCACAGCAGATACATGGCTGCCACAGAACCTGACTGGGTCAAATTGCTCATAAAGGGACTGAACCTGCAAATCTCCATCAACCACAAGTTGCACATCCCCAGGGAAAGCAATGACGTATTTGGAGGAAGTGTTTTATCTCTTCAATCTCCTTCTGAAGTAATCCTGAACTTTCAGAGGGCAGCCAAGGGCTGGAATTCTTGCCAGTCCATATCCATGCTGTCCATCTGTAGGGGATAGACTCAAATTCAGGCTAAATGTAGATTCCCTCTTTTGGCTGCTGTGTGCTGTCTCAGACTGTGTATCTTGAAGCAGGATCCACATTCTTGGCAGGTCAGCTGTGAAATGTGCTTGACGTTGGTGGAAAGGGCAGTTCTTGGACCTGGGAGACTTACTGCTTGTGTCTGTCTGCACTCCTGAGGAACCCTTTGTAGAAACCAACATTTGGAGAGTCTGCTTGGCTCTATTTTTGATGCTGATGGAGCAGGATAGGCTGACTCAGGGTTCAGAAAGGTCCCTTCCCCTGACTTTGTGTGGATCACATACAAACCCGCCTGTGTGAAAATGAGTATGTCCAATATCCATTGGAGTTCTTTCAAGAAGAGTTATTATGGGACATTCAAAATTAAATTAAGGTTATCTATGATCTTATATTCTAGGATGACAATTTAATTAACAGAAGATCATTTATTCTCTTTTCAATGTCTGTGACCCAGGCTTGTTGATTAGCTCTTACCACATTTTATGTCTGTGGAATTGCACTACAGTGTGACAAATTTTAGACCCCAAATTCTGGGTTTCTGGCAATAATCCCAAATCAGATATAATTTTCCCTTTTGCACCAATTGCTTTTATCATTTGTGTTGGTCCATCTGGTGTCATCTTAAACTTCTGTTCATTGGGTAAATACCTACCTTAGATCGGAAGTACCCAATTAATACAGATGCATACCCAGGAGACACAAAGATAAAACAAGTGCCATTTCTTAAAATTGTATCTATGCTGTATATAATCTGTTCATTCCTAGTGATCCCTTGGGGACATTCTCAAATTATGCCCTCATCTCATCCTCTGACCCTGGCTGAGACAGGCTGACTAATGGAGCACACTGCTGTGCTGAGATATGCAAGAGATAGGCAGAGATTTCAGCACATAAAGAAAAGCAAGTCTGTCAGCAAACTGCAAAGTGGAGTGAGGAAGAGAAAGGCAGGCTGCAAGCACAAGCTTCCCCTGCCAGGCATTCGGTGTCATTCAGGGGAGCTGTACCAAACTGGTTGGCTCCAGGTCTCATCCTTCTCCCCTGCACAGAAGTGATGTGTACACGTTCAGATAACATCCTACCTTCAGTGGCTTCCAGAAGAAATGCAGTGAGGGAGTGGCATGATGGATAGGAAACTTTGGAAAAGGGCAGAGAAATGAAGTCCTCTCCAGGCAGAGCTTCAGCTGAGCCCTCTGGAGCTTCTCATCAGCCCTGAAAGTGTAGGAAATTTCTCCTGTTCAGGGAGCTTATGTATTAGTTTACTTATCCAACAATATTTAAATAAAAGTAAAAATCAGCAAAGTTTTAAAAGTTCTTTTAAAAAATTTTAGTAACTGTTGTATATAGTCATTTTTTAAATTAAGTATATAAACTCAAATGAAAGGACCGGTGATTGACAGATTCCCGTTGTCTCTAATATAATTAAGAGGGATATGATACCAACCTTACCATGTTATCCAGAGCAGTAACAAAAAGTGCTATAGAAAAGGAAAAAAACCCACTATATTATCCACATGGCATTAGTACAAATGACACCATTCCTTCTGTTTGTGAGTGTCCATTATCTTCTTGTAGGTGCTGTGTGGTGATGGCCTCCCTCTGAGCACCTGCACTGATTTGATAAAATAAAATAAAATCAGCATAAAATCTTTAAAAGCCCCATGGAAATGCTAACATGTTCTAATTTAATAAATTTTTAGTCTCTGAATCCCTAAGTGCAGTCAATTTCACTTACAGTTGTCAATAAGAAGCATGTAAAATGCCAAATGGATCTTATCTGACCTGTTGCTGCCCCCATGCACAGCCCTGAGTGGCCCCAGAATCTGTGCTGACAATATTCCAGTGTGTTCAGCTGATGTGCCAAGACCTATTGAAAACCCTAGGTCTGGATTGTGCCAACAGCAGCTTTTAAAGTCCTTGAAATTCAGCACATCCTGGGAGGAAAGAGACCTATGAGTTGTCTCACTTCTCTTAGAAGAGAGATGGGTGGGAAGTGGATCTAGACAAATACTTGGGTTTGGTTAGGAAAATTCTCCTTTGCTAAGGGATGGAAAATTATGCATGGAAAAGTTGCAGCTTAATGTGAATCTGTGTCCTCTGTTGGCAGCCTTAGCTTGAGAGTATAAGGACTTTCCAGTGAGAAAATTAATTATTGATTCTGAGTGAGTGTAAGGGTCAGGCACATTCATTGTTGCTTTTAATAGACTTCCAGTTGTTGAAGGGATGGAACAATTCTGAGGACTGAATGTGTTTCTTTGTATTTACTTTGGAGCTTAGTCTCCTCATGGAAGAGTGGATGAGGGGAAGGTGTGGATTTCTTTTTCTTTTCTGGTACTGGGGATTGAACTCAGGGGCACATGACCACTGACTCACATTCCCAGCCCTATTTTGTATTTTATTTAGAGTCTCACTGAGTTGTTTAGCATCTTGCTTTCGCTGAGGCTGGCTTTGAACTCTAGATCCTCCTGCCTCAGCCTCCTGAGCTGCTGGGATTACAGGCATGCGCCATAGTGCCCAGCTAAGGTGTGGATTTCTAATGTGGGTTGTGAATGTGAGATAAACTCAGTTACTCTAAATATTAAGAAGTCAGGACATAAATTGACATTTGGTGCTAGAGTGAAATAGCAGAACACTGAAACAGGAAGAGAGGCTTTTCCACCACAGACATTTCTCTTATTCATGGGAGATTCATTCTAAGACCCTGGTGGATGCTTGAAACTGAAGAAAGTACCAAATCCTGTATAAAATGTTTTTTTTTTCTATGCATGTGTACCTGTGATGAAGTTTAATTTATAAACTAAGCATAGGAAGAGATTAGGAATAGTAACTAATCATAAAATAGAACAATTGTAACAATATACTATAATAAAGTTGTTTAAAACTTAAGAAATATTTAATTTCTACCATTTTCCAATGAATACTTTCAGTTGGCCATAGACAACTGAAATTGTGGAAAGTAAGGTCATGAATAAGGGGGATTACTGCTTCTGTTGCTGCCTAACAGTGTTTTGCAGACCTTAATGCCTTAACACAACCACCATTTTATTAGCTCTTTTGGTTTAGTGGATCAAGAAACTTGTCTGGGACAGTCTTCTGCCTCAAGTGGCAACTACTGGGCCATTGATGATATCCAGCTAATGCTTGTCTGGTCCCAGACGGCTTCATTCACATCTCTGGCATGCTGCAGTATAGCCTGAAGGCTTGGCTCTCTGGGGCCTCTCCATGTGGTGTCTCCTGCAGGGTAGTTAGATTTCAACATGGTGGCTCAAGTTCCAAGAGTCCAAGGCAGAAGCTACCAATACAGTTTACAGGCTGGAATGGAGATCTTTTTATGTACTCTATTTGTCAAAGTAGTCATGATCCAGTCCTGATTCAGGGCAGAGGAAGTAGAAACACTCCTAGTTAACAGGATGGTCAAAGATTTATGGTCATCTTTAATCTGCCCAGAGACATTCTGCCTTCTTCTCCAGGCCATTTGGGCAGCTCCTATTTTGGCCTTCTGGAAGAGCCATGGGTACAATAGGGCAGGTCGTCCTGTGTAGGTAGTACCCTAACAAGGCAGCTTCTTTGTGATTTGGGGCCAAGGTGAGTCATGTGGGCTCCTCCCTCGCTGAGCAGAGGGCTGAAGATGGCTGATGTAGAAGTTAGCTGGCTAGACCTGGGCATATCATGTAAAATATACCATTTGGGAACAGCTACAAGTACTCAGGGGTGGTGAAGTTGATGTTCAAAAGCTCTGCACAACCCCCCCCCCCCCGCCACATGGACATTGATGTAAAAAAGCAGATCAGAGCAGCAGAATCTGGGGTATGACTATTACTACAGCATATCCTTCTGATCTTACACACACACCTGAGGGCAGATAAAGTCTGTGGAAGTGTTGATCATGTGTGTCCTAACTTCATTCCCCAGCCTGGTAACTTCTTCTAAGATCACACCTTAGAGGACAGCAACCCTGCACAGGGCGGGGCCCCCAAACCCCAATCCCACCTCCACAGTGACATCACCTGGGATGCTGTGCACCCCTGGTGAACACCACGGCCCCTCAGGGGAAGGCTCACCAGTGTGGCATCCTGCTCCTTCTGGTTTCATCCTCACAGCTCCATGGAAACCTCATTTTTTCAGATGTTGAAACTGAGGCTGGGAGATGTTAAACTACATGTCAAACTTGCTCAGCTCTGGTCATCTGGGTGAAGGACCATCTGACTGCCAAAGATTGTTTCTTGGAGGTCCTGTCTCCCAGGAAGTCCTTCCAGGCACCAATGTTATGAGTTCTTACGAGGAGGATGCTTGTTTTATCTCTTCTGCCAAGAAGCCGGCAGCTGAGCTTACAGAACTTGGTTATGGCAGTATTTCATTTTCTTTAAGCAAGAGTTCAGCAGGGATCTTGCAGAGAAAGGGTGCAGGACAAATGCTCATTCTGTGTTTACCACCATGGCTCAGTCTTGGGTTTCTCCAGATCTCGCTCACGTTGGGGTTATGCTGGAGAGTGTAGGAGGCCCTTCCTGAGACCTGAAAGCACCTTGCTTATTTTCTCTTCTGCAGTGAACTCAAAGGAAAAAAGATGGACTTTTCTGACTTTTGATGGAGCTTCTGATTTTAGACACATGGGAGCTATGAAAGGAATTGTGTTCTCCAATGACCATATAGGGTCTTTGCACCAGAGAGACTTTCATCCTCACTGCATGGGGCACCTGCCCTCTCTTTGGAGAGTCTGCTCTTTTGTCTTTAGTGGATACCTTTTGGGAAGCAGATGCCCTCATGGATAATGTCTAGAGAACCACGTTTTTCTACATTAAAAAAATATATATATTCATTGAGTCCCAAAAGGACACATCTGCTACTTTTCAATCAGTTATTGAAGCCCATTTCAAAATGGTCATTTCACACCATTTGAAGTGTGTGAAATGTGGCATTATGTGTCTAAGGTTTGGTATCTTTCAGAAATTCATTTTGAGGAATTAAAGCTATTATAGTTTGGACCTTGAATGTCCCCCAAAGCCTCATGTGTTAAAGCCTGGTTTCCACTGTGGTACTGTTAGGAGATGGTGACATCTTTAAGAGGTGGGGCCCAGTGGGAGCTAGTAGGTCACTGAGGAAGTGCCCTTGAGGGAACTAGTGGGACCCCAGCCTCTTCTCTCTTACTCTCCTTTCCTTCCTGGCAAAGAGGTGAGTGGTTTTGCTCCATGATGTGCTCACTGAAGTGACCTGTCACCTCAGCCCAATCCCAAAGCAATGGGGACAACCAATCACAGACTGAAACCTCTGAAACCATGAGCCCAAATAGCTTTTTTCTATTTATGAGGTACCTTATTATAGTGACAGAAAGCTGACCAGCACACTACCTGTATGCCAACTATCTTTAGCTCTGTGGTTTGTGCTCACACTGTTACCTGGCATCCTGACAGCCAATGGGTGTTCACTTGGAATCCAACAGCTGCAGGCTATCATCCAGCCTCCTTCCTGACCTCCTCCTTTTCCTCTCTCCCTGTCTCCTCTTCTTGCCTTCCCTCACAACATATGCAAGGTAAGAGTGCACAGTGCACAGTGTGGGGTCCTGGTATAAGTGGAATGAGCTCCCTGGTCTGTCCTCTGAGCAGCCAGGCTCAGTTCCCTCACCTGTACAACCATCAGCTGATAATTCTTGCTGATGCATGGCCACAAGCATGCAGTTCTTCTGCTGCAAAGCCTTCTCCATTGCCTGGGTAGACAATCCATTCTTTTTTTTGGACCTGGGGATTGAACTCAGGGGCACTCGGCCACTGAGCCACATCCCCAGCCCTATCTTGTATTTTATTTAGAGATGGAGTCTCAATGAATTGCTTAGCACTTTGCCCTTGCTGAGGCTGGCTTTGAACTCGCTATCCTCCTACCTCAGCCTCCTGAGTTACTGGGATTACAGGCATGCACCACCACGCCCAGCTTACATTCTTCTTATTGTGTTCTCAAGGTCCTTCTCTTTCTTGCTCCAGCTTAAATTTCCAAGGTCATATTCCTCACATAAGGGCAAATCAGGCTATTCATCTTTTCCCCAGATACTTTCTACCACTGTGCCTTTCTCATAGCATCACTCCAAGTAAATGCTCTTCCCTAACATTTTTGGTTTTACAAGCTTACTGATTTCTCAAAGCCATGCACAAATTTATATTTTCCAGGGAAATTCTTCCTTGAATCTCACAGTCTAGGTAGAGTTCATCTTTCCCTGTTATCAGAGCATTTTCAAAGTGACTGTCTTACAACCTTTATTTCTAACAAAAAGGCTGTGGTGTGGTGGCCTGTTGAAAGTGTTTGCTGAGATGGGAGCCAGTTATCTCTGTGCATGACTAATTAATCACTAAGTCCAAAGACTGTGGTCTTGTCTTTGGGACCTATTCTCAAAACCAATGCTCAATAATTGTGTAGAATTAAAAGATTTTTACACATATTTCTTTTGTGCTGGAATAATTTATTATCTTAAAAATGGTTATGATTTTCATTTTTTTTTTAAAAAAGTCATAGTTCTGCTATTCCTGGTTTATGTGTGCTGAATAGAGACCTATTAACCTAGGCAGATCAGGTTTGTTTTAATGTGACCACAGTTTTTCACCACCTCTTGGTGGCAGTGTACCCCAATTACAATGCTAAGGGTATACTAGACCAATAAGTGCTAAAATTACACACCAGAAGTTACGAAGTGACAGTAACATCCCACATCTAGATTCTTAGTGACAGAGATTCTGGTTTAGTGCCATATATCTAAATATTTACTAAAATCAATCACTTGAAGTATGTCACTGTTCTATGAATATGTCATAATTATCTTTTTCTTGTGAATGAAGAATGAAGATATAAGATCTTATAAAGAAAAGCCAGAAAATTAACCACTATCAACATTTTATTAAGCACAATTTAAATGTTTAAGAGAAGGTGTTCCCATATGACTGGACAGGTTTCCCCTTTCAATATGATTTATAAACTCTATGCAGATGGAAGAGTCCTGTGTAGGTTCCACTCAATCCCTGAAAGTACAAATACAATTCCCAAAAGGAATAAGGAACATTCTGTAAAAATCAGAGTTCACAAATCCAGGAAACATCAATTGTGGGAATGTTATCTGAGGACAGTTTGGTCTTATGTGGGAGGAACAAAAGGAGACTTTGGAAGCTGAATATGGATACATGTCATATTTTCTAGACTCAAGCGTGTGTCTTTATGTGTGTGCTCTCAGCCTTGTAACTAAGGTTGAAAGCAGGAAGGATGAAGTTATGTTTCCACTGTGGGCAGCATTAGAGAGAAGCTGCAGGGGCAAGACCAGAGAAGTGGAGAATCAAGAAGGATCTCTTGGATGAGGAGCTGAGTCCTTGGAGACTTGTTCTTGACACCAGGATATTCTGAGAACACTGGGTGTCCCCTCTCATGCAAGACCCTCACTGCTGCAGAAGAAGGCAGAGATGCTTAATGGTAGTTTTATTTGCAAATATGAAGTCTGAGCTAAAGTTGGTGGGAAGGCTGAAAGAGGTGGGGCATTGGGAGTGACAGTCATTTCATGGTTGCTGAGTTGCCAAGGGGCTGTTTCATTGCTCAGATGATTCAAGGGAGAAAAGGAAAAGAACACTACTGTAAGTTGCTGTTGGAGGAACTTGATTGTATCAAATCCTCTGGCTGACTTCAAGAAATTTGTTTGCAGTTATATATAGTACAACACTGTATGGTTTTAGTATATACTATAACGTGAAGTATTTTATACTTTTACTATTATTATTATTACTTGTAATTTGTTTGAGATCACCTTCATATAGGGGAAGATAGGATCTTGTCAAGGTAACATTTACTAAGACCACAATTGTTACAGTTTGGGTTTGGAATGTCTCATAAAGGCTCACATGTTGAATACTTGGTCCCCAATGTGGCAGTATTCACAGGTGGGACTTTTGGGAAGTGATAGGATCATGACAGCTCTAATCTCATCAATGGATTTATCTATTGATATGTTCATAATGGAATAGACTATTAGGAGATGGTGGAAACTGTAGGAGGTGGCGCCTAGTTGGAGGAAGAAGATCACTGGGGGTGTGTCCTGAAGGGTGACTCTTGTTCCTGTCCCCCGTCCCCCCCCTTGCTTTGAGTTCAGTGCCATGAAGTGAGCTACTCTGTTCTACCATGCCCTCTCTAGTATGATGCTGTGACTCAGTACAGGCCCATAGCCATGGAACTGGTCAGTTATAGACTTGGAAACTGAGCCATAATCAATCTTTCTCCTCTAAGTCAATTTTCTCAAGTATTTTGTCACAGTGATGAAACCAACACAATGATGTTCTGTCCACAACACAGTAGTTTTGAACTCAGCCTTGCTTTGAACACAGCCTCACTTACATTTAGAATTTTTCTGGCTAATGGATCTTGAATTGAAACATGGAATAATAAATAACACAAACCATTGCTTTTATAGGACCACTAGTGTCATTCAGATTCTTATGAGTTCTATTACATAGTCATTTCACTTAATCCTCCCAATATGTACATGTGACAGTTGTGACAGTATCTGTTGTAAAGATAAATAACTCAAGACTCAGAGAAGGTAAAGGCAAAATACTGATCAATGAAACACATTAGTACTCCAGAGAGGTGGACATCATTATTTACTGCAGTTTTGATGGTATAATTTACAATCTCTCCAAACGGGAGTTTAATGAATTATGTTTGACAAAAGCATTAGAAGTCAGGCAGACAAGCAAGCCCACAGGACTGCCCAATTTCCAGGATATTATTCTCAGAATAAAAGTGTGCTCTCTAAGCACACTGCTCTATGTGAAGGCATCTACTGGAATTGTATAATGTGGTAGAATGCCAGGAAGCATAACCTCTGATCACCTCCTCTTACATCTCTCCATATTTGCCCTTCAAAGACTGATGGATCACCTTGGGGAAACCAAGTAGGATCAGAAGCTGTGATTTGGGTCTCAGTTCACAAGCAACCTGGATGTTGCCTTTTGAGTTCAGTTGCAGAATTTGCCGAGTACTCTGGAGTCAACTTCTTCCTTGTTGCTGCCTCTGGGACAAGAGGATGTGAGATTCTCAGGTATCCCTCACCTAATGGGCATCAGTTGTTGCAAAGTCAATGTGTAATTCCTCCTGAAAAGTCAGTTTGCTGTGTAAGTGCCAGATCTTGGTGAGAGAAGAGAGTAGTAGTAACGAAGAGCATGACTCAAGAGTAGAGCTCACTCATTCATTGAACATCCTGAGAATTTTTTTTAGGCACTACAAATAGAAAAAAGAAGTGGCCCCTGTCCTCAAGGAAGTCAGAGACTGAGAAGGTAGATGTCACTAAGTGATTATAAAGTAGTGCGAAGTCAGTCAGCTAAGATGGTGATACAAAGTGAGGAGAATGTGGGGTTCCCTACTGGTCTTTGGAATGGTTGGATACCCTATACTGGGAATGAAGGCCTTGCCCATTGTGAACTTGCACTGTAACCTCAGTCTTTACCCCTACAGGGACCCCACAATCTGCTTCTTCCCTGCCCTATATTGTGGCATAGCTAGTTGTGCTCTCTCCCAAGGGATCTGCCCTTAATGGTTTCCTTTCAGGATTCTAACTGGGGTCCCTTTCAGCCACAGGCTTTGCCAGAAATCAGAGTTTTTAGAAGGGGCCTCCCTGAGTAATTGTCAGGGCAGCTGGGCAGTCTTCCTGGATGTAGGGGGAGGGAAACCAGGAACAAAGCAAGGGTTCCTCCATGTTTTAATAGAGGCAGACCCAGTGTCCACACAGATTCAGACTCTCCGAGGCAGTTCCTTCAACAGCAGCAAGAGCACCCACAGGGAACAGCAGATGCATTAGAGATTTGGTGGATATGTAGTTCAGAGAGGAAAGCATAAGCTCCTGCTGTGGAAACTCCCACATTCTCACATTGGTGCATTTTCCCATTCTTTTCTCCTCTCAGCTCTCCATTTGGACCACCTGCACTGGTTCCATGGGTGCCCCAGGGAGCTTCTGCTCTTTTCCTTCCTGCTGGAGTGTCCTTCTCTTTAAAACTTCCACCTGTTGGTCTTCTACTTGAATCTGGAAGTTCAGTACCATGTAAGTCCATCTGTTCTTCTTTTCTGGTCTTCCTGATTTGAAAATTTCCCCTTGAACTCAAAAAGTTTCCTAATTGTAGAAAAATACCCATTACATAAAATTTCCCATTTTAACCACTGTAAAGGAAAGTTCAGTGGCATTGGGTATATTCATAAAGTGCAACCATCACCATTATCCACCTCCAGACATATACTTATTTTCAATTTTTTATTCATTCTCATTAGTTATACATGGCTGTAGAACACATTTATGCACTTTGATATATCATATATAAATGGGGTATAATTTCCCATTTTTCCGACTGTATGTACTGTAGAATCACATTGGTCATGCAGTCATATATGTACATAAGGTAATAATGTCTGCTTCACTCGTCTATCCTTCCTATCTCCATCTACCCTCCCCTACCTTCACTCCCCTCTACCTAATCTAAAGTAACTCTATTTTCCCCTAGCAGTGCCCCCACAGACTTATTGAGAATTAGCATCTGTATATCAGAGAAAACATTTGGCCTTTGGTTTCTTAGGATTGACTTATTTTGCCTAGTATGATACAATCAATCAACAAATATATGAAAAAATGTTCAACATCTTTAGCAATTAGAGAAATGCAAGGAAAAACTAAGTTCTAAGATTTCATCTCACTCCAGTCAGAATGGCAATCATCAAGAATGTAGGCAGCAATAAATGTTGGCAAGGACATGGGGAAAAAGGTACACTCATGCATTGCTGGTGGGAATGGAAATTGGTGCAACCACTCTGGAAAGCAGTATGGAAATTCCCTAAAAAACTTGGAATAGATCCACAATTTGACCCAGCTATCCCACTCCTCAGTTTATACCCAAAGGACTTAAAATCAGCATATTACAGTGACATGGCCAGACATTTTTATTTTACAAAGCTGAAACTTAGTATCCATTAAGCACTAACTCTCCGTTTGCTCATACCCCTGGCTCCTAGTAACCATCATTATATCTAATATTTCTATGAATCTGACTACTCTATCTATATCATATAAGCAGAACAGTGCAGTATTTTGTTTTGTGACTGACTTATTTCAGTTAGCATAATGTTCATCATATTATAGTGTGTGTCAAAATTGCCTTTAAGGCTGAAAAATATTCCACTGTATGGATACATCACAATTTGTTTATTCATTCATATTTTGGCGGTTCCCTGGGTTGATTTCACTTTTTGACTTATGTGAGCAATAGTTCTATTGAACTCCAATTTTTACTGCCTTGATTGGTAGATGTGTTTTCTCTTAAAAAAGAAAGATTATTTATCCAGGAAACCAGGGTTGAATCATCAGGCATGGGCAGGGAGGGAAATCTCTCTAGGGTCAGGGACTAATTCTTTTGTTCGGGGTCCTCTCACGCCCTCCAGATGGTTTTCTATTCTTGGCCATAGCTGCTTTTGCAGCAGGGAAACTAGACTCAGTGGTGCCCCTTTGTGATTGGACATGGCTCATCAAAGCACCTGAGTGACTTAGGAATTTGCAGAAAAAATTATAGTACAATTTGGGGATACCTCTGAAATTGGCAATAGTGGAATTCAACCTCTCTGAGGAAATGGGCTGAGCACAAACACAGTGGTTTCTGAGAAAAAGCAAGTGGTATAGTACTGGTAAGACAATCTCCCTCAGAGAGCTCCAAACCCAGAATATATGATTTGTTTTTTCTTCTATGGTTTTGTTTTTTTCCTTTAGAAGAACATTTTTTATTGTTATTTTCACCTACCAAAACTTGATTGGGAATCTATTGCATGCCCACAAGACATTATGAAAGATATTTGAAAATGCAATTTCTCCATCTTTTATGACTTGTATTATCTAGAAATAATAATAATAATCAGTGAAATGCAGCATGTGGAGGAAAATGGTGAGAGAAGCTGATTGATGGATTGATTGATTCCACAGTGTCCAGGTGCAGAGGCTGGCATACTGAGAAGGGAGCTTCTGATTTACACGCAGTCCAGGAACGCTGCTTGGAGGAGGGAAAATGTTTGGATTAGATTCTGAGGAATGCATCTCTAAGAGCCTGCATGGGGATATTTCTTTGTTAAGGACACTTTAAAGATTTCTCAGCCAGAAAAAGAAAATAAAAATTTTAACATTCATCTCAACAAAGTAGATGCCACCACAGCTGGGGTATGAGAGAAGACATTCCACATTTTGACTTTAAATGTTTAGACTCTTGGAATCCTTTTGGATTTAAGGTCTGATTTTCCCAGAATTGTCATCGTGTGCAGGAACTAAGTTACAAACTTGCAGTGTGGTTGAGAAGATACATTATGGGAAAGACTTGTGACACTTGTTCTTTTTTTCTTCAAATTTATATCAATGTTTTTTCTTTTCAACAGATCCTCATCTTTGAATCTAACCCACTAATCATAAGGGAATTTAAGAAATGAAGGGGCTGGTGCTTTGGCAAAGATGTGACCAGAGAGTTTGCAAGCAAGGGCTAAACTTTATAAAAGGATAGGAGAATCTAGGAAAATATATCACACACACAGTAGGGGTAGAAGGGGTCACAGATTCCTTCAGGGATGGTCAGAGATTCAACAGAAATGACAGGAAGTCATTGAGATTGGTTTCCTTTTATGATGTCCAGTGGTGTAATTTAAATAAAAAAAAGAGAACTCTTGGACCCCATTTCTCTTTCATGAAGTAAAGAAAGTGTTTGGAAGGCCAGAGCAACTGAGGCAACAGTGGAGGCCCTAACAGTTGCTTGGGGAGGGATCATCTGGTTCATTGTTAGAGAGTTTAGAAAAGTTCCAAGGCTTGAGTTGATCTTAAAGTGAGAGAGGGACAGTGTCTCTACCTCTAAACACATTTCTCTTGTCTTCATCACAATGTCACAATGCTCAGCTCGATTCTTCACGCCAAGTAGGTAGTCAGTTTCTGTGGGAGGAATTCATTCATCCCCTTATTCATTAATTCCACAAATATTTATTGAGTGCTGCCAAGATGGCAGGCAGGCAGTCTTCTAAGATTTAGGAATATAGGCAGTGCTGTACATGTATATCAAAGTGGTAGAGTTAGTGATAGTTAAGTATATTCTATATAAATCAATGTGTATATGGTTAGGATTACCAGTATATATACTGCTATATTTGGGCAGAAAAGAATTTATTGGCCTAAAGTGTATGCTTTCTTTCTCTCTTTTTTTATCCCTATGCTCTCTCTTACAATGAAAAAGAATACTTCCTATGTGGAGAATATAATACCTCCTCTCTTCTGTAAGGTGAAGGTTATCAATCAATCAATCAGACGGTTATATGGTCTAGAGAAAAGCAAATTGTATTAGTTTTATTTTTATGTGCAGGGGTGGTGTAATAATCACTCACTCAGTGACTTAATGAATAGAAACTCAGTGTCACAGTTACGGAGGATATGGGTCCAAGTTCCAGGGTTAGCAGGGCCATGGTCCCTCTGAAGGTGCTAGGGAGAATCTGCTCCAGGCACTTTCTTAGCATCTGGTGATGATGATTCCTTATGGTTGTTCATGATGTGGAGTTACACTGGTTGGGCATTCACATAGGAACATAGTAAAGTTATGTCTAATTCATTCTACTGTCTTTCCTATTCCCATCTCCCTTTCTCTTCATTCACCTTGGTCTAATCCAATGAACTTCTTTTCTTCCCTTCCCTCTCCCTTATTGTGTTAGCACTTGCATATCAGAGAGAACATTCAGCCTCTGGTTTTTTGGAATTGGCTTATTTCACTTAGCATGATAATCTCCAGTTCCATGTATTTACAAGCAAATACCATAATTTCATTATTCTTTATGGCAGAGTAATATTCCATGTGTATATATACCACATTGTCTTTATCCATTCATCTCTTGACATGCACCTAGATTGATTTCATAGCTTAGCTATGTGAAATGAGCTGCTATAAACATTGATGTAGCTGCATGACTGATTTTAAGTGCTTGGGTATATGCTGAGTAGTGGGATAACTGTGTCAAATAGTGAGTGGTTCCATTCCAAGTTTTAATGATCTCATCATAATTTTGTCATCTGCAAAGATCTTATTCCTAAGGTTTTATATATATAGGTATTGGGAGGGGTAGGATTTCAATGTCACTTTGGGGAGACTGAGTCCAATCCACAACCCAGGTCAGTGGGACTGCTGTTTTATAGGGGTGCTCAGGTGAGGTCTGATTAAGTGGCATTTGACCATAGACCTGAAGAAATTTGGGAAGTGAGCCAGGAGGATATCTGGGAAAAGAGCCTCCCACGCAGAGGGGAAGAATGTTCTATATGTTCTAGGAACAACGAGGAGGCTCATGTGGCTGAATCCACGTGAGCAAGACAGAGACAGAGGCACACGATGGAGCCCAAAAGATTACAAGGTTTTTCTTCTAGTGAGATGGAGAGATTTAGGTGGGATTATGGAGTGGTACATCAAAATTTGTTGTTTGTGTTGAAAGAATCTTTGATGGTTCTTTTGTGAATGGACTGAACTGGGCAAGGGTGGAAATAGGGCGGCTACTTCACGTGACTTGGACCAGAGTTGGACAGATGGTGAGAGGTGACTGGCATCAGGATTTGACTTCAAGGGGGAGACAATGGAGCAGTGGTATGGATTAGACGTGGGATGTAAGAGCAAGAGACTTGAGAAAGATGCTTAGACTTTTGGTTTCTGCAGATGAAAGGATGAGTTTTGTATTTATTGAAATGGGAAGAATATATTTTGCTGGTGGAAGAAAATAAGAGTTGGATTTAAAGTAATGCAGTATGTGATGATTTGGGGCATCCAAGTAGGGATAGCAAGGAGGTAGGTGGAGATATGTATCCAGAGTTGAGGAGGTCATCATACCATGGTTTGGCATGAGATCCCATGGCATGAGTAGAACTGGAGAAGAGAGAAGTCCCTGGATGCACTTCAGGGACCCCTAGCAGTTAGAGACTGGAGAGGCAAATCAGAACAAGCAGAGGAGACTAAAACTGTGTGGCTGGTGGGGTAGGAAGAGAATAAAGAAGTAGATTCCATGAAGGTAAGTGCAGAGCATGTTTGGAGAGAGGGTAAAATTATATATATATATGTGTGTGTGTGTATATATATATATATACACACACACATACACACACACTAGAAAGACAAGGACTGAGAACTGACTATGGAATTTGGCAACATACAAGTCAATGATGATTTTGCTAATAGTGTTGTTAGGGAATAAATGGGAGGAAAAACAGATAATATAGCAGGTTCAAGGTGGGAAAAAGATTGTCTATGTTCAGCATCTCTAACTCCTTCAAGAATTTACCTTTAAAGTAAACCCAAAAAACCTCAACTAAGGTGTATGTTGGGTGAAGGGGGCATTCTTCTGTAAACACTGGTTGATAATACATGATTTTGTAGTCTGATGGAGATAATGTCATAGAGAGGGAAATTAATGATGAGAGAGATAACAGAATTATTGAAGCAAAAGCTTTGAATAAATGAGAAGTTATGGGATTAAATAAAGACTTCCTTTGAGGGGAACAAACAATCCATTAAAAACAGGGAGGGAGGCAAGAGCTGAGAAGGAACTTTAAATGAGTATAGACATAGATAGCTTAGTTGATGGGGTAGTAGGAGGATATGGAAGGTCTTTGGTTGTTGTGTCTTCAATTTTTTTCAGAAAGATTAGAAGCAAGGGTGCTAGTGGAGAATGGAAGGCAATGTTTAAGATCTGAAGATGGAGGTGGTGTTGAATAGTCCCTTAGGCACATAGGAGAATAACTGCATCAAGGACACACAGTAGGATGACTGAGCCACTCCAAGCAATCTGCTTAATAATGGTGGTTATTAATTTCAAGTTGCTCTCATTGGCATGATAGGGTGGTTTTCTGCAGCCACGCTGAGCCACACAGGTTTCTGGTTCAGAGAAAAGCATAGAGAGCAATCAATGGAGAGAGGAGAAGGGGGGCGGGGAGCTGGGGAATATGCAAGTAAACTGAGCTGGGTGAAAGGGAGGTGAGGATTAGAGATGGATGAGGGAAAGTAAGAGCTTATTGGATGAATGGACTGAGGCCCTGGTGGGGATGAAGGAGTGCTGAAACTGGGGGTAATTAAAAAGAATGGGCCAGGAAGTAGGGGCAGTCAAGAGACGGTCATTAGATACAGGCAATAGGGATTGTACAGTAGCAGGTACAGTTATTGGTAATAATCAGGTCTAGGTCACAAGTGCAAAATGGGTGACTGAGAGAGGGCAGAGGACAATACAACTGGAGGGTAAGGTCCTGGAGACCACGGATTTAGAAGGATCATTGATTTGATATTACAATAACAGGGAATTTTGGTAAGTGTAATAGTCAAGAGAATTAAGGACCAAAGTGTCAAGAACTGAACGAAGTCTACTGAAGTCTATGAACAACTTATGCATGGAGGGCACAATTGGTTAAAGGTGGAGGTATGAGCCTTGTGGTCGAGGGAGTTGGGGTGGTGAGAGGAACAATAGTTGGATAGTCATGAAAAGCAGGGAGGACATAACCCTAAGCTTGGCCAGGTGGACTCAGGATGGTGAGGGAGAAAGTGGTCAGCACTTCAGATGTCTCTAGGGAAGTCTGTATTCTCAGAGATCAGCCAGGTTTTGGTTAGAGCAAAGCAATGGGAATGTTCAGAGGAGGGTTCAGACTACAGTGAGGCTGCTTGTGTTGAATAGGTGTAGGGAGGTGAAGAAGTGTGAGAGATAGGTTCAGATTAGTGATGTCCAGAGTGGCAGGATGATAAAGGATGTCTGGGGAATCTTGGGTTTCAGGAAGTGACTGACATCCTCAGGGATACAGACCACAATGGCCACCAAGGCAGCCTATGGTAGTGAGGCCACTAGAGTGGTGAGGACAATGAAGGGTGGACTTTTTCCAGGAGCAGATGGGGCCCTTGTGTCCCATCTTCACTTTGAGTCTGATATTTTTGCAGCCTGTAGGGCCAATGTTACATTTGGGACTCCTAAGAGCCATGAATGCTTGCTGGTTCTCTTAGGAGCATCAAGGGATATAGCCAGGACATCGCAAATTTCTGCAGTTATGGTATGGAACATTCTCAAAAATGAGAAAAGCTGCCAGGCGTGGTGACCCATGCCTGTAATCCCAGCACTTGGGAGGCTGAGGCAGAATCATGAGTTGAAAGCCAGTCTCAGCAACTTAGTGAGACCCTAAGCTACTCAGTGAGACCCTGTCTCTAAATAAAATACAAAATAGGGCTGGGGATGTGGCTCAGTGGTGGAATGCCCCTGGGTTCAATCCCCAGTACCAAAAACAGAAAAAGAAAAAAAAAAGGAGAAAAACCTCTTTTCTGGAGTCTGGCATAAAATGAGATTCATTGAAGGTTCATTGAAAAGGAGCACTAAGTGCCTAGATCAGGAGTTAAATCTGTAGGCACTGCATGTCAGCCTGATGGTTAGTTACTGCCAGTTGTAATTGGGTTTGGGGATTCTATTTAGTTATCTGCATAGATCTAATTATCCAAATGAATACACAATTTTGTTTCACTATGGAAAGATTAAAGACTATTTCTCCCTAATGATAAAGAAAAAGAATATTTTCTCAGCTGAATAAAAAGTTACACTGCTGTTAACAATATTTTGTCTGAATGTCATTGATAGGAGAAACTTTGGTTCTTACAATTCACAGTTATGTGAAAAAGATAGAGTTTGGGGCAAGTTTATAAAAGACATTTCAACACGTGATTTGATTAGAAACAACAAAAGAACTGAGATCCGTTTCATAGAAGGGTTGAGATACCTTTCCAAAGTTTTGCTGTTGTTGTTTTTATTTTTAATAACTTCAGAGAAGAGAATCACTACTTAATTGTAACAAAAGGAAGGGATTATGAGAAAATAATATTTGAAATCTGTTTTTTAAGGTGGGAAGCATTTAAGAAAGCGCCTGAAGTCATATAGGGGAAACAAAGAATAGGAGAATGTTAGTGCAGAGTTAGAAACAGAAAATGTCTTATCAAGCCTTGTAAAAACTGTGTAATTTTCTTTCTTTCCTAATAGATAAACAATATGTGAACACCTTCCCAACAGAATGGCAGCTCTACTTGACATGGATAAGTATCTGTTTCCTATCATAAACACAGAGAAATGCTGGATAAATTATTACCAACAATGCTTCATGTTTGCCTACTCAAGTTAAAAGAAAGATGAGGAAATCACAAGGTGACAGAAATTAACAGATAAATTTAGTCCAGAATTAGAAATGGAACCTTGATGCTGTTTTGGCCCTTTGAAGGTGTAAGAACCACAGAGGGCCCAAGGCTGGGAGCTGCAGTGTGATTCTCCAGGATTAACAGGAGAGAGAGGCTTGATCTCCTACAGCAGACTTTCCAGAGTGAAGACAAGGGTCTCCAATAACTGGTTCTTTTTAAAATCCACTCTGTAAATTGTCAGGGGGAAATAGCAAGGGAGCTGGGCTATTGGATGGAAAACCAAAAAACACCCTTAAGAAAATCAAACCCTAAGCCTGTGCCCCAAATTTAACCATTTCTTTGGTGTGAGAATATGAGGCAAAGAAAGTTGACATGAAAAACTACTAGAAAGAATAAAAGCTCTGGATCTATAGCATAAACAGACTCAATACTTTCTGTAGGGGTCAGTCTGCCAACTCAGAGAACCAAAAGAAAAAGAAAAAAAAGACAAAGGATCATATCGCGAATCCCTGCCCCCAGTGAGACGCGACACGTAGGCTGGTCAGAAGCTTTATTCACACGATGGCCATCTCGTTACAGGATCTTTCTTCTTCGCTCTCCCCCCAGGGAAGTAGTGCGGTATATATGTGCAGGAGCAACCAATCAGGGAGCTGTCCACGAGGTTAGCTCGTGGACTGCAAGCTGCACGGAGCCTAGACACTCAGTGATCACACACTGAGCATGCAGAAGTCTTGGCCAATGGCGAAGACTTCTGCATAGGCTGGGGCCCCGGGCACCCTGACAGGCCAGCGTGGCGGGCGAGATGTGAGGAGGGGGTCTGGGCCGGCCCACCTCCTCACGTGGCCTCGGGGGCCCGGCCGGATACGGACATCCAGTCTGTGGGCAAACCCACCCACCCCCCGGAAGGTGGGGGGCGGGAGCTGTCCACGTCAGCATGGCTCCAGCGGGTGCTTTCCAAGGCCCCGCTGTGGCTGTGCAGCAGCTGTCTCCTCCAGCCGCTATGCCGCCGCCTCTTGGGGCCAGAGGCACCTCCATGGAAGGGGCCGGATGCGCGCCTTCGCTCCAGGGCGCCAGGGTCGGGCCGGAGGCACCTCCCTTGGAGGGGCCAGACGTGCGCCTCCGCTCCCGGGCGCGGGGGTCATCAGCCGCCCAGATCGCACAGCCCGCCCCGGCCAGTGGGCACCCCAACAGGATCATATCTTGAGGGTGAATTTACTTCAAAGTTAATTTAAAACTCTATGCTGACTCCCTAACTTACATCATCTAGTATTATTTAAATTTCCCCTTATACTATTAATTTCTATCTCCATTCTGAACTATGCTCCTTATTCCAGATGCTTCTCAATTCCAGATTATCTTCAGGACAGTTCCGCTGAAGAGTCTTATAAGCATATCAAGCATGTGTGTGTTAGCCAGTCTCTGGGGTGGTCCTCAAAGACCTCTGGCTCCTGGTATTCACACACTTTCATAGTCCCATGCTGGGGTCAGGGTTTGTCTGTCTGTTTGACAGAGTATGGCAGAAGTAATATGACGTCCCTTCTGAAAGTAGGTTACAAAACAAAGATATTGGGCTTCTTTTTTAGTCACCCTTGATGTTGTTCTTAGATTGCTTGCTCCAGGGGAGGCCAGCTACCATGTAGAAGACCTCTGGGAAGAAGAACTGAGGCTTTAAATCAACATTCAGTGTGAATATGGCAAGTATGTGAATTCAGAAGCAGATCCTCCAGTGCTAGTCACACTTCAAGATTCTTGAAGGCCGGGTGGAGCTTAACTGTCTTCTCATGAACTATCTGAGGCAGAACCTTTCAGGTGAACTGAAATTAGAATCCTGGCCTTTAGACATCATGATCAAATACATATTTACTGCTTAGTCTACCAAATTTTGGAGGTAATTTGTTTTGCTGCAGTGGAAAAGCAAAATAATATATAGGAAAACTTCTCCTGATCATTCTGCAAATTCTGGCCCCCTGTGTTTTCATCAGTTTTGTGTCTTTGTGAACAAAACACCTGATGATAACATCTCAGAAAAGAAAACTTTTCTTTTCTGAAAAGGGTCGGGGCTTGCAGTTTTAGAGGTCTCATTCATATGTGGTCAACTCCATTGCTTTGGTTCCAAGGTGAGGTAGAGAATCATAGCTGAAAGGCATGGAAGAGGAAAGAAGCTAATCTTATGGTTGCCAGGAAGCAGAGAGAGAGACAGAGAGAAGGAACAGTGGCCTCAGAAAGATGCACCCTTCCAGGGAAAGTTCCCATTGATCCATCTCTTCCAACCATGGCCCACCTGCCTGCAGGCACCACGCAGTTAGTCTATTCAAACCATGATGGACTGATTAGGTTACAGGTCTTGCAACCCAATCATTTCACTTCTGAACATTCCTGCAGAAACAGGAGCTTTTGGGAGATTCTTCATATCGAAACTATAATGCTCTGCATCCTTTGTTGTCTTTATAAATGGTAAGTCCATCCTCTCAACAACTCAGGTCAAAAACTTTGGAGTCTCTCAAATTAGCTTCAAAATAATTAAAAAGGAAGAGTACGGGAAGAAAAAAATAGATGTGGGGTATAGAGGTAACAAGTTTCTCCCTATACTATAATTGTTGAATTTGGATGATGTATTGTATGTACACAGGATTTTGATCCTTTGAAAATTTCCACAATAAAATGTAAGGTGGGAAAAACCATTTTGGAGTCACCTTTGAATGATGAGACTGATAGTCTTTGTGTTTCTTCCATCCCACATCCAACTTTTCAACCATTCCCTGTGGGGATGACCTTCAGGATGTATTCAGATTCTGATGATTCATCACTACTGCACAGTTCTTCTCTTGATTCAAGTCACCATTATCTATTGACTGGATTACTGTAATAGTTCTTTTTGGTCTCCATAATTCTGCTTTTACTCTGTTTCAGTCTATTCTTAACAAAGTAACAAGAGTTATCTTTTAATAATATTAATTAGGTCATGTCATTCCTTATTGAAGCCCTTGAATGGCTTCCAATATTACTGAAGGTAAAAGCCAAAGATCATACAGGGGTTCTCATGCCCTTCGGTAACTTTCCTCCAGTCATGCCGGCATCACTGTTATTGCTCCAGCAGGCCAGGCATGATGCTGCCTTAGGGCTTTTCCCTTCATGGTCCCTCTGCTAGGAGTGTTCTCTTAGACAACTGCTGAGATCATTCCCATGTTCCCCACCTTACACAGGTATCTGCCATGACATCCCTATTTAAATCTGCAGCTTCTCCCCTTCCCTCCACCTCTTTCTCCTGCTTTATTGTCTCCCTGGCTTTGGCATCATTTGACATACTATGTATCTCATATGTCTTATATATTGTCTGTCTCCCCACAGTAGAATGTAAGCCCCATGAAGACAGGGAATTTACCTGTTCTGTTCATGAATGCCTTACAAGTTCCAAGAGAAATGCCTGATACCAAGTATACAGCCACTTGAATATAGTCATGAGTTGCCTATGGCAGGGATATGCTTAGAGAATTGTGGTGTTACATGATTTAATCATCATATGAAGCACCATACAGTATGTTCACACAAACCAATAAGATACAGCCTACTACACATACCTGCTGTGTGTGTGTGTGTGTGTGTGTGTGTGTGTGTGTGTGTGATATTTCTCTTAGGGCTATATGAACCAAAACATGAAAAGAAGTCAAGTATAAAGGAAAGTGATGCAATCCAAAGATGCAATAAACAGATGTATTAGACTGCAACTAGTATAATATGGCATACTGCTTTATTGTAAATTTATTTGTATAATTAGAAGGAATACACTCTAAAATACATTCTGAAATAGCAATAAAAAGTATAGTATAATAAATATAAAACCCAATAATGTTTATTCATCATTTTTAAGAATCACATAATTGTATGTGCTACACTTTTGCATGACAGCCAGTATAGTAGGATTATTTACACCAGCATCACAATAACATGCAGACATGTGAGCCATGCATTGCACTATGACAGCTATCATGTTACTAGGCAATAGGAAATTATCAGTTCCATTAAAATCTTCTGGGACCACTGTCATGTATGCAATTTGTCCTTGACCAATATGTCATTATGTGGCACAGGACTGTAGTTTTTGAAAAAGCACATGATATAAATGGGGGAGTAATGTCATAATATTTAGGAAAAAAATATCTAAAGGAGCCTATAAAATAATCATGCTTAAAATTATTGAAAATGAAAGGAATGAAAAAATTAAGGTACTATTGAAATCAATTAGGTTTAGCAATCAATGGAATTGAAATCCAAGAAATTAAAAATACAATAACAGAATCAAAAAAACATACAAGGTATCAGTCAAATTCAGTTTGATTTAGAGGCAACTAATATGAATGCATCACAGAGATATGAAGATATTATAATCATGAAAAAGAAGTTAAAAGACTGGGAGTGAGAAGGCCTGCCATTTATTTAAAAGAAATTCCAAGAGGAGAAAATAGTAGCAAGGAAGGAGAGGCAGCATTAAAGGGAAGAAAGAAGAAACTTTCTATATTTGATAATAAGACATAACTCTTTGGAACAAAATACTATGCAGAGTCCCAAGCACGACTAGGGGGGGAAAAATGACCACCTAACCACATGTGGGAAAAACTGCCAAATACTAAAGATCAAACAAAAAATTCAAAAGACAATAAGAATGAATGATAGAATGTATATCTACAAAAGAACAACTAGTGGACAGATAGCATTCCTTTCATAGGTAGTATATCAGAATACAATGTAATTACACCTTCAATGTACTCAAGGAATTAACTATCAGCTTAGAGTTTTATACCCAGGTAAATGTGTCATTCAACAGTGAGAACCAAATATGAACATTTTCCAAAGAACACTTATGATTCTTGTGTAAATAACTACTGAAAAATGAAAGTCAGGAAGAAATAAAACAGAGGAATTGAAATTATTGTATGGAAAAGATTGGTGAACATGTTGATAACTCTAAACAAACAATGACATATAAACAGGCACTAATTTTTAGGAGAGGGTTATAAACAAGGAGAAATACAGTTGAATGTTGGTGTTGCATGCACAATTTCCTCATTTTGCTCTAGTCTGAAATAAGACATAAAAAGCCCAGCCTTGTTGTGCTCCTATATCAACAGTGCTGAGTGTGTGCAGAGATGAACGGGTGCACACAATGCACACACACCATGTATACACAGATGAATTCAAGGGAGACAAGACTTTGTGCTTGCAAAGGTGACAGCTGCTGTGGCTTCACAGTGATTCTCAGGGATTGTCTGACCTGATCTGCTTGGATGGCATGCATTCAGAAGAATCACAAGCCTGAGGACCCAGTGGGAGCACCCCATCCAGTGAGACATGTACTGTGGCCACAGTTGTCATAACCCAAAACTTATTAATTGAATAAAGATAGTGTTGACCCAAGCAGCTTGAACAGAACCTCTGGTTGGGTCTGTGATCCCTCTCTGCCTTCATTGAGTTAGAAGTTCTAGAACCTGGTTTGCAACTGAACAACTATGGCTATATTCAATGGAAATCAAGTGTATGATACCATACTCCCAGAAATGGTACCAGCAAACCTATAAGCCTTTGGGACATCCTAAGTAATTTGAAACATATGCCCTATTTGAATGAAGTGTTAAAGCTAATATTACTGGAATTTTTCATGTTCAAATGATAAATCTGCCTAGCATTTGCTGGATGTCCCAGGATCTGTGTTTTTAACTATGGTGGACAAAGAATGGAATAGACTTCTGCACAGTGGGGCCGATTTCAAGTTTTATCATTTTGGTATGAATTGTTTTCTGACTAAAAAGTTCTTTCATTTATCATTTGTAGAATTCCAGGTTTTCTGAATATTATAAAGCTGTTGAATACAGATATAATTGTATACACTTCAGAATGCTTTATTTTGAGATGAGAATTTTGTTATCATCTGTAAGAGATATTTTCCTATTCAGATCTCAGGATTATCTTGATGCCTCCAAATAAATGTGGTCTCCTCACTCCCAGAAGCTTCAATTCTTGATATTAAAAATGTTCATGTTTTTGAAGCTAAATGGGGTATTACTCAACAGAAAAAAATGTGATTTTTTTTCCCATTCAAATTCTATCCAATGTTTAAAAGGTCTAGTAAAAAAGATACAGTAATGTAAAAACTTAAGGAAATTAGGGCAGAAGAATTAAAAATCATTTGAAAAATTAAAAAAGCAAGGAGAAACCAGGGGAAATTAATTTCTTATTAATAAATTTATCATTAACAAAATAGCAGATGGGAAAAGGAGATCAAAATTGAACTTTTGTCTGGAAGATAGAGATTTTGATTGTATTCAATTTTAATGCCAAGTATGCCTCTTAGATACCTTAAATGATGAATTAGGGTATATAATTTTCAAATTAGTGGAAGGGAAAAAGGGAGTAAGGAATTTATTTAATAAAAGAAGGGGAGAAGAAAAAAAAGAAAAATCATAGCAATAAAAAATGCAAAATAGCATGACAGGAGGTAATACCAACTTATTCCTGGGGGTCTTTTATAGGAGCAGTGAATAATTGGTTTAAACTATGGTCTCACAACTTGAACAAGATGGTGGGGGCATTTTAAAGAGCTTTCTCTTGAAGTTCAAGAAGACTGACGAAGAAGGGGACAAGGGGAAAGGAAGGCTACACTGTTCTCTTCTGTTGTCTGGTCTCCCTGGTCATCTCTCTTTCCATATTTTCTACTAATTTCTGGTCTACTGAGGGTGCCTATTCTCATTTTTTGTATAATTATGAACTACAGTAGTCCTCTCTTATCTTCAGGGGATATATTCTACAATCCACAGCAGATGCCTGAAACAGAGGACAGTGTCAAGCCCTGTACAAGCACTGGGATACCTTGACAGTGCATCTGATAACTGAGATGGCTACTCAGTGACTAACAGGAGGGTAGCATACATAGTAAGGAGACTCTGGACAAAGAGAAGGCTTTTGTTCTGGGCAGGACAGGGCCTGTCAGAATGGGGTTGCATGAGATTTCATCATGCTCCTCAGAACAGCATGCGATTTAAAACTTATAAATTGTTTATTTCTGAAATTTTTCATTAATGTTTTTGGGCTGCAGTAGACTATGGGTAATGAAATTGTGCATAAGCAAAGACCACTCTAGTTAAATTTTCTTGTGCCAATTCTCATTATGGGATAGGAGGAAAACACTGCAGCTGAAGTTCTGGGTGTCATCCAGATCTGAAGATAAGTCTTCAGTTTTGTCCTTATTTTCCGTTGATGATGGATTTCAAGTTTCAAGTTTCAAGTTTTAGCTACTTCAAAAAACAAGTCTTTCCAGGAATCACAGTTGCTGATGAAAGCTGCCTGAGATCAACAACTAAACAGGAAAGAAAAATTCTTCAACTAAAGAGAGGGAATTGTTACATCTGTTCTTCTGTCAATCATGCCTTCATTTCTTCTCATCTCAAGCCCTCTGGACTTGATCCCCCCAAATTCCAGTGGGAAGAGATGTATTCTCCCACAGGGCCTGACTATTGCTCTCTGTGGCCCTCTTAGGAGCCCTTCCACTTACTGCAGCCATTGTTTATTATCAAAAGTTCATTTCTATAACTCAGATGACTCAGGCAGGACATGTCTGTGCAGTTTTACAGGTGACAGTTTTTCCAAGGGCTCGCAAACTTTATTTTACAAGTGCATTTGTTCCCTGCAGAATTTTGGCTGCCCTATAAACCTTGGGCTGAGAAAGAATAGTTGATTCTGGTTATCAAAGCTTTGTCTAAATAAACTGGAACCTCACTATATCTCTCCTGGCTATAGAGCTCAATATATGGACAATCCATCCTGGAGGCTCTCTCTTCATAGTTATTGAAGTATATAAAAACAAACCTCCTTATAAGGAAGTTTCGCCTAGGAAGAAGGCCCCCAGCGTTGGCTTAGCAAATGGCATTATAGTGTAACTCCAGGATATTAGAGCCAAATATGAGTCTCCCTGCCCTCAACCAAAGACCCAGCCTGGTTTTATAGGCCAGACATAAATCTGAGAACATGTTTATAAAATAGACTGAGTCTATCTGGAAGGCTTAAAAAGCCTTTTGAGGCTATTTAGAGAAGTTGCTCTTGTGGGGAATGGGATCCTTCTCACCTTATCTTGCCCCATCCAAGTGGGATGTGTGGTTCACTCAACAAAATGTTATTAATTTTAGGCTTCTCAGGCTCATTTGGGCAGGGAGGACTGCCTTCCTGAGTCTACCATTAAGGATTGGGGAATGGTTTATTAAGTATTTCTTAGTGGACCTCAAATCTCAATGCTCATTTTCCTACCTCATGACACCACTTCCATTTTGTGTCTCCTCTTGGCATTCCAGCTTCCAGCTGAAACTCTGCTGACCAGGATTGATCTTGCCCAAGGAAGCTTTGTGCTGGCATTGCCTCTAATGCACATTCCATACAACCTTCCTGTTTCAGAGATGGATTCTCTTCTGTCAACAAACACCACTATGTGCAAAGCATAATACTTGACCCTTTGTGGTATATAAAAATACATGGGTCAGTGTTTTTATCCTCAGGGAATATTCCTTATGATAAGGGAGATAAAGCTAGTGTAGGAATAACTGTAATGCATGATGTGATAAGCGCTGTGAGTGAGGGGGAAACACAAGATGCATTGTGCCAAGGTTTATCTACTGAGAAGGAAATTAGCATATTTTGGGGGGTGAACAGGAGGGAGGAAGCAGCCTGATCATTATTATGATGTACCTGGCATTCAAGGACAATCTGGGTGACTTGCAGGACTTTTGCTCAGGGCGGATGGGACTTAAGAGTAAACCTACCTTAATGGGATCTCTTCTGGCATGAAAAGAAAACCCTAGGAAGTCCGGTTTGGTCAGAGAACAGATTACAGTAAGGAAAGAATAATAAGATTGGAGAGATGGATTGAGACAAGGTTACAGAGGCCCTTGGAGGTTGGAATGAGCAATGTGGCTTTATTTGGTAGATCATGGTGACCATAAAGGGCTCTGAACGGGAGGTGACAAGAATGAGATATTAAGGACTGTTGGAATAATCATGGCAGAAATATAACAAGAACAAGAGAGTTAACAGGCAACAAGAAAGTAGAGGATTCAAAAAAGTAGACAGTGTTGACTGTGTCAAATACTTCCAAGAGGTGGAAGAAAATGATAGAGAAATGATGGTTAGACACCAAATTTCAGGGGGTCAGGTGGAAAGGGGTGGATTCAGAATACAGATCCACTAGGGAATTCTTATGATTAGTTTGCTGATAAAGAAAAATAAAAATGAGTAGGTAGAGGGAAAACAAGGCCTGCAGGAATGATTGTAGGTGGAGAGGAAAGGACTCACTGAGATGAAAGTCAGAATTTTCTGACAGCTGAACATCTGGAGAAGGTGGGTGCTTGGCTCCTGAGTGTGTTGGCACTGCCAGCATTTCCTAGAACCTAAACCCCTGGTTCATCTTCTTGTGTCATCATGAGGAATCTCAAATTGAGAAATCTGGGGCTGATCTGATCATTATGGTGCCTGAAGGTGAATGGGACTCCTGGACAATGACCAGACTGATTAGCTACCACCAGGTCAGGCTCACAGCTCTGCACTCTGATGTCATCTGGGGACTCTAAGCTGGTGCTTTAGGACAGCAGATATTCACAAGGACCCAAATAATACAGCAAATAGACATCTGGATTATTCTGACTCCACAGATCTGATCAAAGGAGACTAAATTGAAATGTTGCCTCCTTTACTCAGTTTGGCAAATGTCTCAATTCTTTTAGAGAAGATTTTGAGTTTAGTAGAATTAAGACTTTCTCTCCTCTAAATATATTTTTCTCCATTTTCAAAAAGTTTGGTACTAGTGGGAAGTTTAATCCATGTTTATAATTCATTTTGACTCTGCTCCTTTAAAATTTATCTTTGGAGCATGCATTGGTACTTTAGAAGCCTTTTAAAGTCCAGGACTTTTAGAGATGAATAGTTATTCTGCTAGCTGTGTCTAGAAAACACATATCGAAAATTTCCCTAAGATCAAAACTCAGAGTTTGGAGGGTCATCTGAATGCAGTGAACTTCCAGCTCTCAACAGTGTGTTAGCAGTGGCACATCCATAGGCACGAGACAGTGGACACATGTGGGGGACAGCCTTAGCAGTGGTATCTTCTGTTTACAGGAATATCATCCCAGCTGCTTCAGACACTCCCAGAGAAAGCAGGTCTTGGAAGCATCATGGCAACTGTCCTTCCTGGTAGGCCCTGATGTTCTTTATAGCTTCTGATCATTGAGCAGCTTGCAGAACATTCCAAATAGCCTCGTGCCTACATCGGCCTTTTTATTTCATGGATGAATTGAAGCTCAAAAAGATTAAATGTCTCATTCAAGTTTCCACAGGCTAGTGTTCGAATGTCTTTAGGTTTTCACTATGTCCATTTTATACCAACAGAAAGAATTCATGATAGCAGCCAAGGTCACGCCCCTGGGATTAGGGGTTGGGTGTGGGAGGGCGGTGGTGGCGGATTGTGGTGAGCAGAGAGAAAATGCTAGTATCCATGAGATGTGCCACCTTTGGGGTGCTATCTGTTTTTGATCATCTCTGTGTCTTGGGTTGAACCGTTCCTTTGGAAGAGGGGTTTCTGCTGAGGTGGGCTCTTGAGACCTGCACAAAAGAGGCATCACATGGAAGGGTGGAATACTCTGATGGGAAGCCCTCTTTCTACAGCCTAATTTGACTAAGACACTGGGATGAGCTGATTGCAGTGTAAACAGATGCCTCCCCAGCTCAAATGGTACTTATTTCCTGTTCCAGAACACTAACTGCTTGTTAGATCAGTCAATAGGAGGCCATTCTACTATGTTGGATCCATTCTGTCACTGCAGGGGGAAATATATTGACCTTGGATACAAACTTTGGCCAGAACAACTACACTTGGTTGTTTAGTTTAGTTGTAAAAAATGTAGGAAATAGATGGATAACAGCAAAGGTCTTGATCTTTGATCCACAAGGAAACTAGTGGTAAAATTTATGAAGGTTTTTTATCAGACTGAGGCCAATAGAACACATTCATACACATTCCATTTAAAATAGCATGTATTTGCTTTATAAATGATTGTAAAAGTACTATATGTTCACTCTGGAAAACTTGAAACTGCCAAAAGCATAAAGAAGAAAAAATATCATTTATAATTTCACTACTAGAGGTAACTAGAGGAGTTAACTTTAGCATTTCAGAGTTTCCTGTCTTTTTTAGTAGATTTATAGATGTTTTTCTTTTAACATAAAATGTATTCTTTTCATAGATTACAAATGATTTTAGTTTTTTATTCTTGAGTTAAAAAAATAAATATTTTTCTGAAGCATCTAAGATCAATAACCATGTGCATTACTATTTTCTATTACTGTAATTAAATACCAGAGGTAAACTTACTCATAAGGAAAAGAAGTTTTTAAGCTCATAGTTCTGAAGTTTCAAAGTCCTGAATCTGTTGATGGGCTTCTTGCTGTCATAGTCCTAAGGTGGTGCTAGGCATCACATGGCAAGGGACAGGAAGTGTGTGTGTGTGTGTGTGTGTGTTCTCTGATCTCCCCCTGTCATCTTAGAAAGTCATCAGTATTCATTCATGGATGTTCCACTCTAATATCCTAATCTAATGCTAATCTCTGCCCAAAGTCCCCACCTCTAAATATCATAGATTAAGTTTTCACCTTCCTGATACTTCACAATTGGGGTTAAATTTTAAGACATGAATGCTGGAGGGACACACCTGAACCATGTCCAAACCATAGCCCTAGGGTTTTATTTGTTTTTCCTGGACTGGTGTAAGATCCAAAGCATTTTTAGGGCGTGAAGCAGCTGATGTTCATGGATATTTTCTCTAACGCTCTGCTCTTAGTGTCGTGGTTACTCTCCATGGGTTTCTTCCCTTTCTGTCTACTTCTCTTTCCACCACCAACCTCCATTTTCCTCCACCTGCTAGCTTCTTCTCACTCTTAGTTTCTCATTTCTTATATTTCTGGCTTGGTACAACTCACACACAGCCCCATTCTATCTCATAACTTCTTTCCACATACAACTTTCTAGTTCAAACTATTCAGAGAGAATTTATCTGGCTAATAAATTTTATCTCTATTGGAGGACATCTTTACACAAAGGCTCTGCCATAAATTGTTGGCCAAATTGTTGGATAATTTATCTCTCTGTTCAGTTCAGGTAGGGTAAATGAAAAGGAAATTCAGGTAACATTCATAAAATAATAAAGAAGACAGTAAGCATAGCATGGTAGCTTGACAGGCTGAGATAGGAGGATAGCAAGTTCAAAGACAACTTCAGCAACTTAGAAAGACTCTGTCTCAAAATAAAAAATAAAAAGGACAGAGAGTGAAACTCAGTGGTTAAGTGCCCTTAGGTTCAATCCCTGATTCAAAAAAAAAAAAAAAAAAAAGGCTGCGGCTCCTGGTGAGATCTGGCCTGGAGCAGAGGCAGTGCCAGCTCCAGCGAGGAATTTAGGCCCTTCAGCATCATTTTACAGCTTCCCTGGCAGGGAGAGACCATCTTCGGCGGCCTGAGCCCTCAGAACTGAGCTCTGGTCTTCTGGCAGGGACACGGCGCTGTGACTCCTGGTGAGATCTGGCCTGGAGCGAAGGCAGTCGCCAGCTCCAGTGGGGAGTTTAGGACTTTTGGCGCTATTTTACACGTTCCCTGGCAGAGAGTGACCACCTGCCACCGCCTGAGCCCCCAGCGAGGAGCTCAGGCCTGCCTGGGCTCTCAAGCCCAGTGTCTCCATCACTGAGCACAGTTCTGTGCCCCCACCACAACTTGGTCTAGTGCCCTGGTCCACACCATGGCCCGGGGTCTAGCACCTTGCTGTATCTGATTGTCTATCAACACCAGGTTACATCTGCCCAGAAGCATTGATCATTCCCAACCTGGAGGAAGTGGGACAGCAGCTTTCTTGGGTCAGCGCTTGATCAAGCACCTCTCAAACATCAGGTGAG
>JAJEJO010045781.1:2430-25477 GCA_020662805.1 Glaucomys volans | reverse complement strand
CTTAGGCTGTCCCCTCCGTGGACCTTACCCGTCATTGACTACCAGCCATTATCAGCAATGTTCCAATGGTGACATATTAATGTAAGAAGGGGGTAGGTCTGGGAGTTTTATTAGTCCTTTTGGTCTTTCTTGCTTCTCTGGAGGAGGCTGGTATGGTCAAGCCTCCAAGTACACAGGGTTTCTGTCCTGCAGGGGGTATGCTGGGGCTCCGTGCTCACAAACAGCCACAGATCTGCTCAAACTGTTGATTCGAACCTGTAAGGAAGACTTGCAGCATTTTATGAGAAAAGGCAAACAGCAAAGGATAAGAAGAACAAATGCTAATGGCCGAAGAATTGGTGAACTTAGGGTAGTGAGCCGTGGACTAGGATTATATAACCTTTGATATTGGGAAGAAAAAATACTTTCTTGTGCCAGAATTAGGAGAAAAGTCAGCATTGTCATTGTGAGTTAGGAGGATCGTCAAGTGCGGGATGAACATTACTGGCAGGGACCCAGACCAGGACAGAGGCGTCTTCTGTGAAGATACAAGCGAAGCCTCTCCCCTGGGAAAGTAAAGGGTGTGGACCTTTCCAGGTGGAAGTTAGGGGGTCCTTCCACCTTACCAGGGGTAATGGAGTTGCAGCAGGGAATGAGTCCCAGTGCTTGTAAGCAGGGGAAATATAAAGGTCATTCTGGGCTCAGTTCCAAGAATGGGTAATGTCCAGTTGATAGGAGAAGAAGGTATCCCTCTTACTTGCAGGGCTGAGGGTCGCCCCTGATGAAGTTTAAAGGCCACTGGGATGGAGAACGACAGTCCTTGGCCCAATGATACTCTTTGCAACACTGTGGGCAGGGAGTGCGTGGTATGGCAGTCTTAGGGGATCGATTAGGACAATTCCTAAGACTATGTCCAGGTTGTTGACAGCCCCAGCAAACGGGAGGTCGTTGAGTGGGGGTGTGGTAAGCATCAGGTGGCGGGGGGTGTTGAGAAAGAGAGGCAGAGTTTATTCATGGAAGCAGCAAGAGTGGACATAGGAGAGAAGAAGGTTAAGCCAGGATCAGGAGGGGCGATGGGGGGTGTGTCCCAAGCAGCTTGAGTCCATTTAGCCAGGGAATCGGAGCGAACAGGGGCAACAGCATTTCTGATGGCAGTGTTGGCTCCTTCCCATGCAAGTTGCCTGATCCTTAGTGAAATCCTCATTGACTGTGCGGTCGACAGCCGTTTGGACCCTCGGATGAGATTTCAAAATAGTCGGAAGGATCGGCATTGCTACAGATTTAGGGGTCTTTAAGGCAAGGTCTTTAATGACAGTCCTTGGCCAATGATACCCTCTGTGACACTGGTGGAAGTAAGTGCGGTGGTCAACCATCGCTTGATTTCTGGAGTGTGTATAATCCCCACGGCCAAGAAGCATGTCTAGATCGATGTTTTCTTTATTGATTGTATTTTGCCTAGTTTGTGTCTCAGCCTCCATGTCATAGGTAGCTTTCCATTGTAAACATTGGCCTGGAGAGAGGCAGGCCTTGAGGATGGTACTCCAGTCATAGGAGTCTGAAGGTGGCCAGCCATTGCTCAAGAACTTGAAGAAAAAAGGGTGAGTTGGACCAGATTCATTAGCGGCTTTTCTGAGTGTGGTCAGGTCACCAAGAGGAGTAGGAGCCCAAAGCTCATCATGGCATTAGGGCCGATGTTAACCGGGAAGGCATAGGAAGGGGGGGCAGTAGGGGAGGAGGAGCATGAGAGGGTATAGGGAGGGCTAGGATAGGGGTGTTTCAGGGCACCTCTCGATAAGGTCAGAGGAGTCTGTGGGCAAAGAGGAAGTACCAGGCGGTTTAGGAGGAGGGCAGAGGGCGTGGCGTCGGAAGTAGAGGGGACGTCCTTCTCAGAATCAGAGCCATGTGTAGCAAGAGAACAAACAGAAGATTGCAGGGCCAATGTTTTGTCTTCAATGGAATCCTTGTGTTGTTTTATAATGTCATCAGCAGAAGAGCCGTGAAGGGAAGCAATAATAGCTAAGAGGATAGGGAAAAGGGGGCAGTGGGGAGTGTCTGTCATGAACTTCGAGTTCTGTGGCCAGAAATACATGGATTTTCCTTCTTCCCCACCGTGTCTTTACTCAAGATGGAGCCAGCAGAGCTTCTCCTCCGGGTTGATCCCCTGCTCCGCCCTGCTAATGGCGCGAACCTTAGACCAATGACCAAGCTGCACGGTGGTGGTTAATGCAGAGAACCAATAGCTGGCCGCCCCGCCACTTACCAACAGCCCGTCCCTCTCGGAAATCCCCGAGCGCACCCTATAAAACCCTGGTGGTTGTTCAATAGAACGGAACTTCTCAGACGGTGAGCCTTGAGTCTTGGTGTCGATTTCTTTCATTGGTGCCAAAACCCAGGAGGGGGATACCCTCATTTATTGAGGACCCCTTCCAACAAGGCTTATCGTCCTCATCCACCTTTTTGAGCATCTGCTACTCTGCAACCAACACCCGTCAATTGATAGGTGAGTCGCCCCAGCGGAGGCTACCACCCTTGGCCTGGCCATAGTGGGGAATTTGACCGTGATCATCCGGCAAATCCCTGATGTCTAGTCAAGGGGAGAGACTGCACCCCACCTTGGTCGACATGACCATGGTGGACTCTCTGGGGCCTCTCAATTAGCTTATTCCTGTTGGGTGGTGTGAAAGAACAGACCCCCTTTCCTTTCTCTCTTTCTCTCTCTTTTCTCCTCTACTTTCTCTTTCTCTGCCTCTGGAACTGTCTGAAAACCTGGCGCTAGGTCTTCCATGACCACCCGCACATACGCCTGGCAGTTGGAGGACCCTCAGGTGATGATCTGATTGTCCTCCTCACCCCGACTCTCCTGAGTCATCCGAGCAGTACACCACTTGGGGCCACCTAAGGGGTAGCCTGCTTGGCTCAGTCTCCAGTCCGGAAGTCTTTTCCTCACTCACATTCCCTCTCCTGAACATGGGGGCCTCCTCCTCCCTCCCCACCGACTCCCCTCTAAAGTGTCTCTTATCCAATCTGAACTGACTGTCCCTCACACCAGATATGAAACCTCAACTACTTATTAAGTTCTGCACACAAGATTGGCCTCGATACCCCTTAGACAACCGCAGTATTTGGCCTGCTGAGGGATCATTAGACCCCCAAATTCTCCAAGATTTATTTAAATTTTGTGAGTGCTCAAAAAAATGGAAGGAGATTCCCTACACTGAAGCCTTTTTCCTCCTCCGCTCTCACCCTGAGCTTTGCTCCACCCACTCCTCTATTTCCTCTTTTGACCTGGCTGATTAACCTTTTCCAGTTCCCGTGAGCTTGGTGAATCCTGTTATCTGGGACATCCACAACCCTTCAACAGTCAATTGCCTTCCTGTCACGATTCACCTTAAAAACCCCAACCAATTTTCCAATCAGGTAGTGATCAGGTCTAGGAGAGCAATATATTGTTAAACTGCGGGACTTAGCTGTGGGACTTGGAGGATCACCCGATAAGTCCCCTTTCTCCTTTTGGCTTCAGTCACCTTTAATCACATGGGTCTGGCCGATCTCTTGAGTCCTGCACTCATTAAGTTCGTTCAAAACCAGGTCGGAAAAATTTTTAACCAAACTTTCAATCAGCTTCTCCTCAGGAATTGGATTTATCAGCATTTGAGCACAGAGGAGCCACACACATCCTCTAGGGAACGACCTTCCTCGCTGCTCTCCATGACGATGCCTGGCTCTGCCCGACCATTTCCTGCCCAGATGACTGGTGGAAGGCTGTGCAGGACTTGTGGCTGAAGGGCACATTTTGTGACCTGTCCCCATCTGAGATTACTGTCTGCTCTGCCCTAATGTGGGGTCTCCTTAGCACATTCCTCCCTGAGTCCCTTTCACCGCCTAACAATGCCCCAAATCAGCAGGAAGTAGCCAGATTGAGCAAAGTCTGAAATCCCACATAAAATAACAAAAAGGGAGGAATACAGGGATTTTCCTTCTTCCCCGCCATGTCTTTACTCAAGATGGCGCAGGCAGAGCTTCTCTTCCAGGTTGTTCCCCTGCTCCACCCTGCTAATGGCACGAACCTTAGACCAATGACCGAGCTACATGGTGGCAGTTAACATAGGGAACCAATAGCTGGCCGCCCCGCCACTTACCAACAACCCGCCCCTCATGGAAATCCCCGAGCGCACCCTATATACCCTGGTGATTGTTCAATAGAACGGACCTTCTCTGACGGTGAGCCTTGCGTCTTGGTGTCGATTTCTTTCAAGAAATAGCACACGCATCCAAATGGAGGGGTCACAAATGTTTTCTAGAACCTCATTCCAAAATTTATCAAGGTCTGAGGATGTAACTTCAAGACCTCGTTGTGGGAGTAAAACCTGAAGGGTGGCTAGTTGTGTGTGCTCTGCACAGAAGGAAGATTTCCCATAATTCAGGAACAACTGTGTGTGGAATGAACAGAAAAGAGGAGTTACAAGTGGAAGCAGGAGAAGAGTAGAGAATGAAGAAAATAATAGAGAAACCTAAAAGGGCAAAAGCCAGGAAGGAGACAAGGGGAAGGCGAAAAGGAGACATGAACCAAAGTGAAAGACAAATGGAAGGGGTCCCTGAGAATGTGAGGGATCCATGTGAGTGCTTCCGTGGGCGCTGGAGTGCCTGCGACTGCGTCTCAGAAAACCTGAAGGACGGCGGGTTCACCCCTCAGGCACGATCAGTGCGAAGGAGCGGCCCGGACGAACCGGAAGTGTTGCAGCTCAGGAGTGAAAAGCTAAGGGAGAAGACAGGACAGGACGCGAAAAGAGGGGACAGCCTTACCCCGCAGGCCCGCACGCCGAAGAACTCGCAGCAAACCCGTAGGCACAGGAAGTGCTGGGAGGGCCTCACCTGAACAGCCAGCGGCAGGACACGCTGGGCGCCAAAATGCTACCCTGTGGGTCCTGGGGGCTTTCACGAGGGGGCTAAGGACGCGGCATCATGAGCCAGACACCAGGAGTCAGGAAAGCCCCACCAGGAGCCAGCGGCCAAGGACTCGGTTATCGTGGAAGCCGCACAGCCCTCCGCTGGCTTAAGAGCCAGTGAAATGCCCGCGCCACCTCGCGCTACCCCAGCAGGACCAGTCACAGCTCTCGAGTGGACCCACGCTGCCACCAATCAACCAGGCTCCATTTCTCGCAGCAGCCCGGATTCCAGCTTCTCAGTATGACCCCGAGAGGGACACCAGGCTCCGGCCCCAGCCTGAGACCCCCAGCCCTGGGCACCTCAGACCGCGGCTGCGGGTGTTCTGGCCCTGCTTACCTGGCCAGCAGAGGGGGCCAGAGCTCACTGCAGCCGGGCACCAGCTAACCTGCCCCCAGGCGCCGTTTCCACCCAGGCCCTGCTCCAGACCTCCCACCCCGCCCTGACCCAGCTCCTGACCCTCCAGGCGGCCCGCCGCCCACAGGCCCTGAGCTCCTTCAGCAGGACCCCTTCCCGTCCTCCCGGGAGCTGTCCTGACCCCTCACTGCCATAGCAGGCGCCTCTCCAGCCTCCCCTCCTGCCTTCTCCCTTCTCTTTCTTCCTTTTGCCTCCTCCCCCTTTCCCCTCTACCTCTCCTCCCTCCCACCTTCCCTCCCTCCTCCTCCTGTCCTCCCTCCCACCTTCCCTCCCTCCTCCTCCTGTCCTCCCTCCCATCTTCCCTCCCTCCTCCTCCCTCTCCTCCCTTCCACCTTCTCTCCCACCTTCCCTCCCTCCTCCTCTCCTTCCTCCCACCTTCCCTCTCTCCCCCCTCCTATTTCCCTCCCTTTCTTTCCTGGATCCCTCTCTCCTCTCTTCCCTCCCCACCCCCTTCTTGAATATGCCCATCCCTTCTCCTCTCCTCCCTTCCCGTTTCTCTCCTCTCCTTGGACCCCTGGCCTCCCTTGCTCTGGGAGGTCAGGCCCGGGTGGCCAGCTCATGACCACAGCAGGAGTCTGCTCGGCACCCCCAGCCCCAGCGGTTTCCATGGACTCGGGCCCAACACAAACAGCCCAGGACCCCCCACCTGCAGCCTGGCCTTGGGAAAGGGGTTGGGTAGGCAGATGAGGTCATTGCCACAGGCCCCCCACCAGGCCGGAGGGGGAGTGTTTGTTTGGTCTTGTTCCCTTGGCAACCTGCTGGACCCCTCCTCCACTCCTGTCCACAGCGTTCTAGCAAAGCTGCCAGTCAGGCCCACCTCCCTCCCCAGCCCCCAGCCCTGGCCAGGGCCGGAGACCCCAGCCCTGCACCCTGGGCTACCAGGAAGGGGCTGTGACCTTCAGTGCCCCCTCCTGAGCTGTGGCTTGGGAAACCTGGGCCCCAAGCCCCAGCCAGACTCTGCTGTCCTCCCTGGAGCCTCTCCCTGGGGGCATCGGACCCAGGCTGCCCTTAGGAAAGCGGTGTCTGCTGTCCAGTCCTGCCTGGGATCAGCTTTGGAGTCTCTCCTGCTTCCAGGAGGAGCAGTCTAGTCATGGACTGGGGGGGCTGAGGTCTGAGGAGTCGGTGGGAGGACCGTGTTGTGGGAGCAGCAGGGCTGGCCCAGGGTAGGAGGAAGGGGCGGGCCCCAGGGCAGGGGTGGGACTGAGCCCAGGAGGACGGCCACTGCACAGCCTGGGGGGGCTGCTGCCTCCCATCCTGCCAAGGGAGCCATCGTGGGCAGAGGGGGGCTGCAGGAACCCGGAACACCGTGCACACAGGGGACTCCAGGTGGTCAGCCCACAGAGCCGGCGCCAGTCTTCAGTCACCTGCCCGGGCACCGTGCCCCCCACCGCAGCTCCCATAGGGAGCCCTGCAGCACAGCCAACCAGGGCCTCACCACACAGGGCCACCAAGCCTGGGGCCTGTGGGGCACCGGCTGCCTCCTGCCCACCTCGCCCTCTCAGCTCCCTCCCCGGTTCCTGCTCCCCTCATCCTCTACCTGGACCTCTGAGGTCTCTGAGGTCAGCCTGGAGGGCAGCTGGGATCCCGCACCCTCCTCCCGCTCTGTGTGGGAGACCCGGAGTGCTTCGCCTGGTCCCAGCACTCTCCACCGCCTGCCCCTGGGAGGGGCCAGAGCCGCCTGGCTCCAGCAGCCCCCCCCCCAGCAGCTGCCCAGCTCTGGCTGATGCCTCCGGCCACCTGTGTGTCCTGGACCCCTGCACAGTGCCCACTCCTCTGTCCTCCTCAGCCCAGGTGGCCCCGCCAGCAAGCCAGGACGGGCGCTCCGGGTCCTCTGTGTTCCCGAGCTGCCAAGGAGCTGCTTCCCTCCCTGGTAGGCGGGGAGACGCCTGGCAGCCTGCAGGGTGTCTCCCCACCTGGCACAAGTGGTCAGGACAGGCTTTCCTTCCTGCCTCAGGCTCTTGGCCAGGAGGAGCTCAGAGCTGAGGAGGCCAGCGAGGGGGTGGAGGGTGGGTTCTGGAGGCAGACCCCCACACTGCACAGGACTAGCCCCACCCGCAGGGCACGGCCAGGTGGGAAGGAGGCCAGCTGCAGCCCCCCACGAGTCCCCACCACACTCAGACACGCACCTGCGGGCCTGGACAGACCTGGACACACGCACACATGCACACCTGCGGACTGCAGACCAGGCCCAGGCATGCAGGCAGAGCCATGGGCCAAGGGTGCACACACGGCCCCGGGCAGACTCGTGCCGCATACCCAGATCATGGACCCAGCCCCTCTGCACACTCAGACACATGTGGACACACAGACTCAGCTGCACACACGGCCACAGCACAGCCCACACGTGGGCAGGCTGAGGGTCCACGCACAGATCCTGACCACAGATGGCCACCCACAGGGGCAGCCCCATCCTGCACCGCTGGGACCCAGGAGTCCAGACAGAGTTCTTCTGCGGGGCAGGCAGTGGTGAACCACCACCAGCCAGCTTCTCACCCAGGCTGGACAGCTCTGGCTCCAGCACCCAAGGGCAGGCCCACTCAGGCCTGGCCTGCCAGGCAGAGGCTCCCCGTGAAGACGCCGAGATGGGGGACGGCAGCCCAGCAGAGGCCAGAGGCTGGAGTGAGCACCCAGCACTGGGCCGTCTTCCCTTCCTAGCAGGATCCCTGGGTCAGGAACGGAAATTTGGAATTCAAATAAGGCAGACAGACACCTCACATTCCTCTGTGGGCAGCCTCTCCCGCGGTGCTCACAGTGGTGGGGGGCCGACCTGGGCCCAGGGGACAGGTGTGGGGCATGTGATGGCGGAGACTCAGGAGTCAGGGGTCTCGCAGGAGCCATCAAGGGTCTCTGGCAGGACATCGGTGGTTGCCTTGGTGGGGAACGGGGTCATCATGGTAGGGGACCAGGTGGACTTGAGAGGGGAGGCTGAGGCCTGGGGGTGGGACCATCACCTGGGCTGGGAGGGAGCAGCAAGAATCGGTGAGAAGGGGTGCGCACAGCCCCTCCCCGGAGGACGGGCCTGGACACAGCTTCCCTGGGCCTGGGATCCCACCCAGTCAGACCAGGAGGTAAGGAGAGACCCCAGCCCACCTCGAGGGGCTCCTCCGTCCCAGGCCCCACATTCTCCTCCTCTCCCTGTCTCCCTCCCCATCCTCCTCACATTCCCATCCCCTGCATCGTCCCAGACCCCGGGACCCTGTGAAGGCAGCAGGCTGCAGTGGGTATAATTTAAAATACATTTATTTAGCACTTCGTTGATTCTGGTTCTGTTACACAAAGCTGTTAAATAAATACATTCTCCAGTCACTCAGGTGCACACCGACTGCTCAGATGAGGTAGAGATCAACAGGCTCGCAGCAGCCTCAGCAAGGACGGCCAAGGCAGGCCTAGGGCAGGTCGCAGGGCGGCTGGAGGGGAGCGGGTGGTGGAGAAGGAGGCCCGCTGGCTCCACGCCCCTCGAACAGCTCCCGCCACTCGGTCCCACGCAAGAGAAGCACTAGCTCAGAGGCCCCGGCACGAGCCGCTTCCTCACTTAGCGAGCGCGCTAAGGTGTTTACATAGGACAGAGCACCAGCCTCTGTGGGTCCGCCTCCTTTAAAAGGTCCTCTTCTGAATACTGAGGACATACAGCTGAATGCAGGATGGGTGAAACCCTCCCCTCCGACGTCCTCCAGACTCAAGCACCGAGCTCCAGCCTCGTGGGGGCAGCGTGGCCAGGGCCCCTGGTGGCCTGGGCCCCTGGTGGGCGTGGACCAGGAGCACAGGCACCCTGGCCCCCCAGTCACCCCGCCCCTCTGGCCGCCCACTGGGGTCCTCACGCTGCCACCTACACTCACTTGCTGGGACAGGGCCTTGATGGAGGGCTGCCGTCTGAACACAGGGGAATAAACTGCACTGAGACCACCGGAAGGACCCCAGACCTCCATCCACAGGGATGGGCTGCCGGGACACCAGCTACGGGCCCCGCCCTGCTCAGTAGTTCCACAGTGCCTCCTCCCAGACCTGGCTCCACACCGAGGCAACCACCCGAAAGGAGGCGCCAAGGGCCACTGTGTGGGACATCAAGGAGGCGGGGCAGCCCAGGTGACCGCTGACCACACCAGCACAGCACACACACATGACCCACACTCACGCAACACACGCACCAACACACACATGCTCAAACCAAACCAGGTCAGTGTCGGTCACCCCTCCCCCTGGAAAGCCAACAGCAGGCCCCAAAGAAGGTATTCCACAGCCAGAGCCAGCCAGACTCTCCACCTGCATCTGTCCCCTGCTTGCCCCACCCCTGTGACACACTAGCAGGTATGGTCTCTCCACGGGACCACCTCCAAGGGACAGCCTTGCCTCCTCCACCACGCCCACCCCTCGGCCACCCTGAGTCCCAGAATCTGCAAGAGACCCTGGTGCTCGGCTCTCTACCCACAAGGTACAGAGCAGAGCCACCAGCCAGCATGGACCCCTTGGCGTGGGGGGCTGGCTTCCAGGAGCCCTGCAGGCCACTTGCTTCATTTAACAACATCATCTTGATTTAGTGGTTTCAAACAACAGAGCAAAAGGCCAGGAGGAAGCATGGGGCAGAGGGACAGAGGAGCCCTCCCTGACCAGCTCAGGGCAAGAGGAGGAAGGAGCCAGCCTGAGAGGCAGGGGGATGGAGGAAATAATAATTATTATATTAGTTAAATAATAATAATAATAATATTATAATAATAATAACAATAACTTAAAAGTCACTGATACTCACTCCAAAGAGAGGTGCTCGATGTCAGAGAGGGACGGCAGAGTCCTCCCAGCCCGGGGCTGGGCACAGGGCCTTGAGATGGAGGGCTGCGCACCCTCCTAGTGGTTTGGCTCTGAAGACAGTGCTGGTGCTGGGTGCGGGCAGGCCTGCACCCCATGGCAGCCGTGTGGTCGTGAAGGTGCACCTGCCCTCCAAGCCTCAGAGGGAGCCCAGAGGCCGGGAGGGGCAGCCAACAGACTGGGACCCTGACGGGACTGGTGTCAGGGATGGAGACAGCTCAGAAAGCCTTGCTGCAACGCTCTCGGGTCAGGGGGAGGGTGCTCAGGCCTTGGGCAGGAGCGCAGGCGCTGGGGAGGCCAGACACAAGCTGGCCTCCACCTTGGGCCTTTGAGAGGGGGACATGGCTGACCCAGCCACCAACCCGAGACCCTGGGCTGATGAATCAGCTGGTGCACCCGGCCCTTGCAGCCGGAGCTGCTTCTTGCTGTGCCATGCCTGCAGGCCACGTCAGGGCCACCAGCCCAGGGCTCAGCCCCCACAGGTGCAGACCCCTTGCACTTAGTGTACTTCCTGCACCCCAGGCAGCAGGGCTGGAGGCCTGGGGCTCAGCCCCTGCAGGTGCAGACCTCCTCTCCCTCTGTGCATTGCCTACACCCCACACGGCAGGGCTGGAAGCCTGGGGCTCAGCCCTTGCAGGTGAAGACCTGCTCTCGCTCTGTGCCGGAGGACCTGGGGTTCAGCCCCTGTAGGAGCAGACCTCCTCTCACTGTGTGCATTGCCTACACCCCACACGGCAGGGCTGGAGGCCTGGGGCTCAGCCCTTGCAGGTATAGACCTCCTCTCACTGTGTGCATTGCCTACACCCCACATGGCAGGGCTGGAGGCCTGGGGCTCAGCCCTTCCAGGTATAGACCTCCTCTCGCTGTGTGCATCGCCTACACCCCACACGGCAGGGCTGGAGGCCGGGGCTCAGCCCTTGCAGGTATAGACCTCCTCTCGCTGTGTGCATTGCCGGCACTCCACATAGCAGCACCAGCGTACCTGACACTGGCAGGGCCTTGTCACCACCCGGCTCTGCGTGTTGTGGCCACGGCCACAGCAGATACTCTCACAGTTCTTCTCACGGTGGCACCTGCGGCCAGCGGTGCCTGGGGAAAAGCGGCCGGCCAGGCAGAAGCTGGGAGAGTCGTCCAGGTGCACAAGCTCAGGCGTGCGGGGCAGCGGGTCACCACTGCCGGCCCCTGAGGCCCGGCCCCGGGGTGGGGAGATGGCGCCCGCCTCCCCGGTGGCCTCGTTGGTGGTGCTGCCCACCTTGAGCGCCGTCTCGTACTTGTGCTTCAGGTGCTTGCCCACCTCGTGGAAGGGCGCCAGCTGCCGCCAGCACGTCCGCACCGTGCAGGAGCCCGACACGCCGTGGCACTTGCAGGTGGTCTCCACCCCCGCCTTGATCACCTGCAGAAGGCAGCGGAGGTAAGAGGGTGTGCCAGAGAGCACGGCCCAGCTGCCCCCCCGGGGCTGGACCAGGCTGGCCAGCAGGGGACACCACTGTCTATCTGACATGGAGCCCCTACTCCCTGGTCCACGGCAGGCGCCTGACCTCCAAGCCAGAGGCCACCCGGGACACAGATCCTATGGCTAGCCTCTGCAGACGCTCCCCTGCTAAGACCGCTTCCTGCCTGGACGTCCAGCCCCTCTGTGAGAGCGGGCCCTCTTCCCCATCCACAATCAACCCACTGAAGTCTCCTGTGCGTCAGCATGTCACCCACTGGACAGGCTGGACAAGTGTGACCTGACCCTGCATCTGGGCTGACCGTGTCCCCACCTAAGCACTGGGGACCATACAGGCATGGCCTGAGCCGCAGCTGCTGCTGTGGGTCAGCCTGCTGTGGGGTGCAGACACTGCAGAAGGACAGAGATCCAACCCTGTGAGGGCAACTTCAATAAGAAAGGAGATGCTACCCTGGGAGAGCTTCCTGGTCAGTGAGCTCCGCCCCTCCCAGAAGCAGGCGGCTGAGCAACACATTCCACATCTGGGAGGCTGGGTGCTTCTGCTCCCAGACCTGGGGCCCCAAGACGGCTGCTTTCCCATGGGATCTCCGGCTGGACCTCCTGAGGCCCTGGGGCAGAAGCAAGTGGGGAGGGGAGAGGCCCCCTTCCAGGTGGGCCCTGAGCCAGACCACTGCGCTCCCACCGCGACCCCAGGAGGGCAGGATGGAGGGGTTGGGAAATGTAGCAGCCTCCCTGCTGCGGCCACCGAGACTCCACTCAGTGATGCTCCGCTGAGAAACCTAGGTGGTTAGTTAAACTGTGGAGGTCCGGCCAGGCTTCTCCACGTTCTGACTCTTCTTTAGCTCACAAAAGGCGACTGGGGAGGGAGGAGTCAGGCACAAAGGAGAAGCAGGGCCTGGCCTGGGGACTTAATCTGCCCTCACATCTCAGGAGGCAGGAGGCAGCACAGCTGATCCCACGGGGGAGACTGACTTTTTAATCAGTGGGTGACCAGAGCTCTGCCTTCTCAACAGCAAGCATCTCAGGCCAAGCCCCTCCTGAGGCACGGGCTGGGCCTGCTGTCAGTCTTTGACGGTCTGGGCTGCTCGGGATGGGGGTCTGGACGCTGGGGCTTTGTCCAGCCTTCCTTGGAGTTGGCATCTACCCTTCCCTCCCAGGAGCGATCCTCAGGAGGTGCTGCCTGCGATGCAGTGAAGGACAGCCAGGAAGCCAGGTTCACGGGGCCTGCAGCCCAGAGCCCCCCAAAAGGCCTATTGGAGGGCTGGTGACTTTCTTTTTCTGACACTTGAGTCTTTAACTTGGGTTTTTTGTCCCTCTACACGGAGCCTGGCCACAGATGGGGCCACACAACAGACTGGACAGCTCTGACTTGGGAGAGTGGGTCCTGCCCCCCAAACCTTTCCCAGGCCACACGCACGCACTGTGGCTGCTCTCAACAGTCTCCAGTGACAAGCCTGAGGGCTGCCCTGGCAGGAGGGGCACATCCCCATCCACCTGGTTAGACCGTCCAACTGAGGAACCCTTCTGGGGCCCCAGGCCCGCGGGGGCAGGCTGGAGGGTCGGACCGGCCGGCACCTCCCAGACCAGCCCGAGGCCTCCAGCTCCCCTTCTCCACCGGGCACAGCAGAGGAGATCTCACTGGGGCACCACAGGGCACCCCTCCATGACTGGTGTCCCCATCTGCCTGTGGGTAACAGGCTTTACCGGCAAGCATGACTTGTGGCTCGCGGGGCACTGCCGGAACAGAGGCGGCGAGGGGTGCAGAGACTCAAGCCCCTCCCTTCCTGTGTCGCCCACTCACATTCAACCCCACGCCCACGCCCAGCCCCTTCCACTCACCCTGGACCCCGCCTACTGATGCCAAGCTCCACCCACTCTGCGCCCCACCTCTCCACCAATCCTGTACCCTACCTGCCTTAGTCTTACCACGCCTACTCGCCCTGGCCCCGCCCACCCTGTGCCCATCCCTTCCCATCTGCGTGCACCCGACCCGCCCTACACCCTGTCCTGCTCCACTTGCCTTCACACCCACGAGGTTGTTGTGGAAGTCCACGCGGGCTCGCAGGTCCTTGCTCGACCGCCTGCCTAGGAATTCCTTAACGAACTTGCTGCTGTACTTGAGGTTGTCCCCGCAGCCGCCCCACTGCCAGGCCTCGCGGTTCTCCAGGTCTGGTGCCTCATCGCACGTGCAACGCTCCATACGTCCCGCGCTGCACGCCTTGGCCAGGGCGTGTGTCAGGCCAGCCGAGGAGATGGCATAGAGGAAGGCGGTCTCCTTGAAGCCTGGGGTCAGCAGGGGCAGGTCAGCGAGGCCACGTGGCCAGGCAGGCCCCTCCTGCAGCCCACTTGGAGGGTCCCATTTCACACACAGTTGCAGCCAAACCTCAGCCAGGGACTCTGAACATCATCCCCGTTTGCAGGGCAGGGCATGTGGCGCCGCCTGTCTGGAGTGTGGGGGCCCTGGGATGGCGGGATACTGGAGCATGTCCAGGGTGCTGGAACTCGGAGCCTTGGCCCTGCCCTGACCTTGAGTCCCTGGTGCTTCCTCTTTTTGGCTTTGTTCTGGCAGTGCCAGGCATGGCGCCATGCAGGGCCTCACTAATCTTCTGCCACTGAGCTACATCCCCAGCAGCTCAAGTCCTCAGTGTGAACAAGGCCTGGAGAGGCTCGGACATCTGTGCCCCGAGTGGAAGGAGGGAGGAGAGAGGAGAGTTTGGCCTTGAGTGGTGTCTGGGCGCTCAGACACCTGGCATGAGTCAGGCACTCACAGGGACAGCCTTGGGACCTGTCAAAGGCTGAGCAAAGACGTCCTGGGCCACCAGGACACAGGTGTGCTAACGAAGGGGGCCAGAGGGAGGTGAGGGGCTGCCCCCTCCAGGCCCCAGCCGCTCCCAGGAGCCAGGCTTGGTACCTGGGACCCAGCCCAAGACGGGATGCATGAGGGACTGCCCACAGCCCTGAGGCCCCACCTTTGCCCCCCGCTCTTTGGCCAGCTCTGGGTGGGCGGGGCACTCACCTCGCTTGAGCAGGCTGGCGCGGTAGCGGCCCTCCAGGCTGCAGTTCCAGCGCTCGAAGCGGAACTGGTACTGGCACTCCAGCGCGCTCATGCTCACCGCCTCCACCAGCGTCTCGGCCACGCCCGGGTCCCGGCGGCACATGCGCCTTTGCTTGCGCTCTAATTTCAGCCGATCGCAGGCCTTATAGTGAGCCTGGGCGGCTGCCTCAGGCTCCAGGGTCAGCGGGAGGATGGTGAGGGGCTCGCTGCCTGTCAGCCTAGGGTGGAGAGGCAAGAGTGAGCCCCAGCTCCAGCCAGGATGGCGGGGGCTGGGGACAGAAGAGCCAAGCAGGAGTTGCCATTGGCAGAGTCCCATCCACACCAGCCACACCGCCCAGACCCGTGAAGCCCCCTCTGATACAGCCACCCATAAACACAGCCTGGCTTAAGCTTCAGCAGGGAGAAAGGGCCAGACCCCGCACTCCGGCCTCCCTGATGTGCCTCGACAGCACTCTGCTCCCCTCCCCAGCCTGGGGATCCCCTCTGCTGTCACCAGCGGGGGAGCCCATGGCTCTGTGGACCTCAGGGGCAGGCCTGGGCTTGCTCCTTCCTCCCCGCAGTTGCCCTGGTGAGCCAGGCGGGGTCTTTCAGCCTTGGGAGGGCAGGGCTGGCCACCAGGGTGACAGCATGCTTCCCGGTCAAGCCCCCCAGGGCCCTCGCTCTTCACAGGAAGGCCAGAGCCTCATGACCAGGAGGGGCTCATCCCCCTCCCCTTCCAGGCAGGGACCCCCACGTCCCCCACGGCAGGTGGCAACCCCTGAGCACATCTGCCAGGCGCCTGTCCAGGTGCACACTCGTCCAGGCACAGAGCCAAGGCTTCCCAGCCTCCGCGCCAGCCCTGACCTGGCAGCCCCACACCCCTGCTCCACCCCAGACTGACCACTTGAGTTCTGCCGTCCCTGTGTGTTACCCACAGGCCTCACACCCCACGTGGGCAGACTGCACACTGAGGCCCCAGGCACACACCACCCGCCACACCCAGGCCTCCAGTCCTGGAGAAGAGGCGCACGGGTAAGACCAAGACCCCGCCCCAAGCCCCACAGGAAACAGCTCCCCTCTGGCCCTCAGTAGGTGGCAGAGCTGCACGCCCAGGCTCCTCTGATGACCTGGATGCCAGCTCTGGAAGGCTGCCCTCACCTGAGTCCCATGCAGGGCGCTGTGAATCACGAACCTGAGGCTGGTCTGCACTGAGGGCAGGGGAGGGGGAGGGCCGGGGGGTCAGAGGGGATGCTTCAGCCCATGGGGGTGGGGACCAGGGGCCTGGGAGCATGGGGTTGGGATGGGGCCTCCAGTAGTGCAGAGGGGTGCAGAAGAGGGCCACAGAAGAGGGGCGGAGACAGGTCTCCAGGGAGAGGCACCTGGGAGCCAGGAAGCTGACAGGGCTGGAGCCCCACCAGGGCTCTATCTGAGCAGAGGGCCTCCCGGAGTGGACATCCAGGCCTCACCAGGGGCTGGCTCAAGGACGGCTCCAGCCTCAAGGCCCTCAGAGACCAGAAGAGCTGCCCACCAGGGGTGGAGAAGGCTGGGACAGGACCTGGTGGCTGCCCTGCATACAGAGAACCAAGCGGGCAGGCCACTCAGACTCCAAGGCACTCACACTGGAGACCGTCCCCAGACAGGAATGTCAGAGCTGGGCTCAGAGTGGAGCCACCAGAAGGGCCCCACACCCACCTCCACATGCCAAGGCCTGGACTCGCCAAGACTCTCCTGCATCCAGCGAGCCACTGTGGCCAGACCCTTGGGGAGCTGGGGGTGCACAGTATGGGAGGATTGTGGACAGGGAGAGGGGTGAGGGGGCAGGCAGAGAAGGCTCAAGGAAGGCCAGAGGAGATGGGGCTGGGAGGACTTCCAACCCAAGGACAGCTCCTGACACAACCAGTCAGGTCCCCACCTGAGCCAGCCCATCCCACTGTAGGTGGGGGCCCGGGAGTCGGCTCCCCATGGGGCAGCTGTGCTCCCTGCTCTCCACGGCTGACCTGCCTTAGCTCTAGGTGTAGTCTCAGGGCACAGCTGTCCTAGAAGCTCGGGGCCGAGCCAGGTGCCGCGTGAGCACTGAGGAAGGGTGTGCAGAGGGGAGAGGACTGGGGCTGGCACAGCGTGAGGAGGCCCGGGCTGAGGAGGCGGCATGCCACCTGCTCAGGTCTAGCTCCTGCCACAGCTCCCCATGCGAGCACTGGGAAGACGGGCACTCGCAGGCCGACCTCGAACAGGAGCACCTGTTTCCCCGAGCTCTGGACCCAGGGGGCGCTCGAGAGGTAATACATTTGGCTAAAGTTGTTTTTTTTTTTAAATCTCTACATAGGAAAAAAAAAGGCACAGACTTGAAGACTAAGAGCATACTGGAGGAAACGCAGGCCTGCATCTTAGACCTGAGCAACCTGGGGCGCGCCCGTGGCGGGTGCACGTGTCAGTGGGCATCTGCCTTCTAGGAAGGAACCACAGGAAGCCCAGAGCAGGCGCCTGCGATGACTCCCCGTGTGTCCTGCCCCGAGAGGACTTCAGACGTCCGCACGAGGAGCGACGGCAACGCCGGGGCGACAGGACGGCCGCGCCCGCTCTGGACGGCATGCAGCATGCACACCAGGACGCAGCCGCACCCACCAGGCACACGCCCACGCTGTCTGCATCCCTCAGTTTAAAAGCAACGACAAAGGAGAGAGAATGGGCGAAGGACAAATGCCAGCAGAGGGAGGAAGGGCGGCCAGCTGCCGGAGCCGGACACTCCACGGTCAGCTGGCACTGCCACATCATCGGAGGGGGGCGGCCGACCCCTGGTGACACATGCTCCGCAACAGGGACATACACACTCCTCCGGGCCGGAACTCCAGGACGTGCAGGCTGAGATCTCAAACCCGTCCACCCACCTGGTCTGAACGTGCGCCCTCAGCCCAGTCACGGTGATGGAGGTGGGGCCTCAGGATGGGACGCGGTCACGGCACAAGAGGTCAGTGTCCTTAAAAAGGGACCCCAGGGAGCCCTGCCCTCCAGCACAGCCTCACCAGAGGGCCACACCATGCTCCTGGGCTTGCGTCCAGGACTGGGAGCAGCATGCGGCTGGGGCCTGGGGGTCACCATGGCCTGGATGGACCACGACACCCCCAGCTGCCCTTCAGGCTGCTGGTGTATGCACGGGCTCCGGCTCACGCCGGCTCGACGTTGAGGTCTGGAAGCAGCACCAGCCAGCAGAAACACACTTCCGCTGTGTCTCAGCCTGTCCTGGGCCGGCTAGGAGAGCCACGTCCCCTCTGCGTCCCCGGGACCGCAGCGGGGCCCAGGTCCACCTGCAGCATGCCGGCTCCCAAGCTTCTCAGGCTGCAGCACATTCCGCCCCATGCTCAGCGCAGCTCCAGCCTGGAGGGCTCTGCCCGACAAAGGCCCCGAGGTGCCCGAGCTCCACTCCAGGGCGAGTCACGGGCCACTGGGGAGGTAGCTGATGGCAAGCTGAGGACGCCAAGTCCTGTGGTCCTCGCACAGCCACAGGTGCTAGGTCATCAGGGAGAGGGGCACAGCGCACCCACCCGACCCCAGACGAGCCCCGCAGGCAAGGGCACCCGGAGGCGTGTGGGGACCTCAGCACGGCCGGGAGCCCTCCCTGCGCCTGCCCGCCCTGCACACCCACTTGGGTGGCGGGCGTCTGCCCACAGGCTGTCACTCAGGGCTCTGCCTCGCAGAGTCCCAGGCAGGCTGGCACGCACAGGCTCCTGCCCACGGGACGAGCTGCCCACCGCACCAGCCCCCTGCGGCCAGGCTCAATGTGCTGCCACCTGGCCCCAGCGGGCGACCAGCCGGAGATGGGCAGGGGAGCCGGCTGACGGCCCAGCTCAGCCCCTCCCGCTGAGGAAGCAGTGCCTCGGGGCACAGGCCTTCTGCCACCCCACACCGTGGCCGGCTCAGCTGCAGCTCCATGGGGCGACGGGCTCCGCCTTCTTCAGGTGTGCCCATTTCTAATTTGCAAGTCTCATGTCACAAATACAAAAACCGACTCAGAGGTGGTCAGCGAGCTGGCCTAGCCTGGCACTATGACCACCAGAGGGAAACAGGAAATGCACACAGAACTGGTCTCGGCAGTGATTTCTTGGACAGGACCCCAAAAGCACAGGCAGCGTGAGAAAGGTAGAAAATGGATGGCACTGAGCCGAGGGCTGCGTGGCGCAGGGCACGGCAACACAGAGGGGAGGCCCCCAGGAGGGAGAGGGCACGCATGAGCCACAGCGGCAGGCTGTGGGACAGGGTCTCTAAGTTGCTGAGTTGGCCTCAAATTTGGGATCCTCCTGCTTCAGCCTCCCAAGTAGCTGGGTATGTGCATCATACCCAGCTCAGAATCATGCCTCTGATAAGAGGTTAGGGTCCAAAACATACGAGGAACTCAACTCAGTAGCAAGAAATAGCCCAGTCAACAAATGGGCAGCAGATGTAAAGAGACTCCTCTCGAATGAGGACACACAGCAGCCAACAGGAGCACGAGAAAGTGCTGACCACCAGGGCGCCCTCCCTCCAGGAAGCAGGGCTTGGTCAGGGCACAGGTGGTGGGCGGGGCAGAGGGCAGCTTGTGTCCCTGGTGGGAGGGGAGCCCATCCCGCTGCGCTGGCCTGGTCCAGCGACTGCTGCGGGCCTACCTGCAGAGGACATGGTCAGTGCCTCCCAGAGGCAGCCGCTCAGCAGCCAGACCTAGGAGCAGCCCGGCCCGTCGCCGAGAGCAGATGAAGAAGATGTGCCCGTTCACAGGGCACGCTACGCAGCCATCAAAAGGAGGCAGTGCGCTGGAGCTGGGGTCATTAGGTCATGGGGGTAAGTCGGGCACAGAAAGGCGAGGGCCACGTGAGTGCCCTCACGTGGGGAAGCTGAGAAAGTGGAACTCCTGTGGCCAGGTGGCCGGTGTGGGCCAAGGCCCACGGTTTCTGCTAAGCAGGAAGACGGCCTTCAGGACTGCGATCACACCGCAGGTGACCCCGGCATCCTGAAAGATGCTGAGGGACTCCAGGTGCCCCACCACCAGGACGCGGCCTGGGAGGCAGCCCGTCTGCAGGGGACCATGCTGCGCCCAACGGATGCGGGCGACAGTACCTGGCTCTTCAAAGTGGGGCCGCAGGAACGCTGTCCAGCCAGCCCCCGCCATCACTCCACCAAGGACCTCCCCAAAGCCCCTCCAGCTGCAGGCGCACGGAGGCCCTCCAGTGAGCATGCCACCTCGGGAAGGCCCAGCGGCCCCATGACACCAGCGACCCCGCACCCCGTGGGCTAGGACTTCCTGCCTCTGGCAGGTGCAGTGGGCGGTGGATGGCCAGCTGCCCAGCACCACGCTGGGCTCCTGGTCCCCTGCGTGGACTCGGGAGGCCCTCCCTGTCTGTGCTCCCGAGTCCCAGGCCCATCTTGCTAAGGCGCACTGGGCCTGCCGGCCTGCGGATAGGGATCGGGCTGTGCTGACCGGCTCTGCGGCCTCTGCGGCCCTGAGGGCCCAGGCCCTCAGCGCTGTGCGCACACCTGAGCAGGGACGAGCCTGCTCGTTTACCATTCTATGAAGATGATATTACATTATCAATATTATATAATAATATTTTTATTACTGTTTTTTTTATTTTTAAGTCTGTTTTAATCAGACGTTGTCAAGGGTCTTCACTGAAGGATGATTGCACGTGTGAGCGAGTCAGGAACGCGCGCCACCGTGCACCGCCACACACCCACACGCGCCTGCTGCGTGATGGCGGGTCCGCGGTCGCCCGCCCTCCGCTGCGCACCTGTTCTCTGCGCAGTACGGCGCTCCCTCCACGCCCACCTGAAGCCTGCGCCCCTCGCGGGCCCTGGGGACCCCACTCCCTCCACGCTCTGCGTCTGGGAGCGCCTCCCAGACGGCGCGGCCCGCCCCACGGCGCTCGGGAGCCACGGGCTCGGGAGGCCTCTGCCTCCCGTGGCACCCAGAGCGCCGCGTCCCTTCCACAGTGGCTTCCGTCCTCTGGAGACACTCCGATCCACACTCCCGCCACGGTGGCCAGGGCCCTCTCCTCTGCATCCTCCCTTCCAACCCTCGGGCCTGGCTCCTGCCGCTGTTTGTCTCTCTTGGTCCAGAGGCTCGGACGCCGAGACGCGGCGCCGGCTGGCTGTCCTCTGGAAGGCGGCGCTGCAGTCCTTCCACTGCCGGCAGGTACGGCCTCGCAGCCAGGCCCCGCTCGCCGGCAGTGAGGGGCCCCAGTGAGGGCTCGCCTTCGCGCTGGACTCCCTCCACGAGCCCCCACACGGCCCCGCCACCCAGACACAGCCAGCAAGCCTCGAGGACAGCCCCGAACAAGGGCAGAGCCCAGAGGAACAAGGGCAGGACACAGCCGCAGCACCAGACTCCAGATCACCCAGGGACACGGGGCCTCTTAAAACACCAGAATCAGTCGATCTCACAAGGGTGAGCACAGGCACCCCATGCCCTTCGTGAACTTTTGTGGAATGCTTCTGACACCTCATTGTTAGCACAACTCTTGATCACCCCGGATCAGGTTGGAGCTCCCTGTGGTTCTTAGCTCACTAAGAAGCTTTCAAAATCCTTACGTGGGCTGAGTGTGGTGGTGCACATCGGTGATCCTAGAGACTCAGGAGTCTGAGCCAGGAGGATTGCAAGCTTGAGGCCAGCCTCAGCAATTTTTTTTTAAAAATCTTTCAAGCCTTTATTTAAGTGCAACAATCCTGGCTGGATTTTGGATCTTGTTAAAAGCAGCCACGTCCATGGACTGCACATCGTCCTCAACAGCAGTGGTCTGCTCCTCCAGCATATCTGCTCCAACTTTACCATCTTCAACGACACACTGTATCTGAAGCTTTCTAATACCACATCCACTGGAACTAGTTTAGAAGACCCCAGACCAGGCCATCCGCTTGAATGCTCCTGACGCACTCCTCTAATTTTGCCACGTCCGTCTCATCATCCCAAGGTCTCACGTCTAGTTAGATGGAAGACTTGGCCACAAGTGCAGGTTTTTGGCTTTCTTTGACTCATGCTGTGCCCGGCGTTCCCTTAGCCTCTTTGCTTCTTCACTTTCCCCTCATCATCAGATCCAGAGAGAGCAATGTCATCGTGTCTTTGTTATCTAGCTGCACTCCCTGGGTGTCTTCCACATTTGCGGGGCCACACTTGCCCAGAGCTTTCTTCACTCCTGGCTTTTCCTCTTCATAAGACTTGATGTGATGATACAACGAAGGGCATGGCACCAGTCCCCAGGCAGAGGGCTAGAGACTGCTTCAAATACTGCCACATCTGCTTCTGATGGAGGCCGGCGGGACTTTTCAGGTCTCCGAAACCCATGGCCTCGTCTGTATCTGGCAGCTGGACAGCAGCGGAGGGAAAGAGCGCAAGAGCCAGCCTCAGCAATTCAGTGAGGCGCAAAGCAACTTAGAAAGACCCTGCCTCAAATAAAAATATAAAAGGGCTGGGGTGTAGCTCAGTACTAAAGACCTCTGGGTTCAATCCCCAGAGTTAAAAAAAATCCTTAGGTGGATGTTGCATGCCACCAAATGTCACCGCCTCCTCAGAGACACAATTCTAGCCCTTGCCCTGCTCGGGTGTGTGGCCACAGGACCGTCGCTGTTGCTCAGAGTGGACCTGGAGAGACCAACTGGCCTGAGGCCCATTCTGCCTCCATACTGACGCAGGGTCTCTGATAGGATCTAGCCCAGGTTCCCACCTGCTTGCCATTCTCTCCTCTTGGTGCTTCCCTGGAGTTCCGGGTCTTGGCGGGCGCCTGTTCCGCCTCCTGGAGGAGCTGCTGCTCGGGGAACCGCATCCTCTGCATTACTGGGAAGAACCTGCCGTAACGCCACCCGGCCTGAGCTTCTCTTGGTGGAATGACGTCCCTTCCACTCCCACTTCTCTCTTCACTCTCATGGTTTGAGATATGAGTGGCACAGCACGGGATCCACGCACCGAGAGACTGTCCAGGGGCTCACAGACGTGTGTGACCACCCAGTCAAATTCAGGACCCTCTCATCACCCCAAGAAGCAACCGCCTGCACTTCAGTCACAGGACTGTCCAGCCAGGCCGCGGTCTGTCCAGCAGACGCCCCTGCTCTGGACGTGTCCGTGAGGGTCAGAGGCAGCAGTGCCTCTGGGCCTGGCTGGCTTCACCTGCCACAGTGCCCACCTGCTCTTCCCGTCGCAGCCCCGTCAGAACTGCCTTCTTCAAGATGAAGCACCCGCTGGGCAGGCCACCCACTGCACCTCCATTAGCGACGGACACCTGGGCTGTTCCCGCTTCCCAGCAAGCACGCCTAGAGCCTCTGGGAAGGCACCGTGTGAGCGGGAGTGCTCCTCCTCCTACTCTGGGAAGGCACCGTGTGAGTGGGAGTGCTCCGCCTCCTCCTCTGGGAAGGCACCGTGTGAGCGGGAGTGCTCCGCCTCCTCCTCTGGGAAGGCACCGTGTGAG